>PVIH01005733.1:0-120022 GCA_004025045.1 Sigmodon hispidus | reverse complement strand
GAAGAAAAATGATCAGATGTGGTGGGAGGGGGAAGAGACCTTCAATAAGGATATACAGGGATGGAAAAAAAAATTCAGAGGGAAAGCTGAACACAAAGAAAATATATGTGTAGTAATCTTATTTGCATTTCCACCCTTGATAAGCCATGCTTATGATTATTATCCTCTGTATAGTTATTGTTAACTCTTCAGCATTTTTTTAATTTCTTTTTACTGTTTTTTTGATAAATACAAAATAAAGAAGAAAGAAAATAAGCAATAAATAAATAAATAAATATTATATTAACATAATAATATATTTTATAATTTATATTCAAATTTATATATTCAATATAACATATATATTAATATTATGTACAATAAAAATTGTAGTAAGTAGTTTCTGGCCCAATCTAGCTCTGAAGTCTGGACCTGCCCAAAGCTGCTTAGTTCTACCTTGTCCTGAGGTCCAGACTAGCAGTCTCAAAGTCCCAAAGAAACACACATAGGCTTACATTAATCACATGCTGTTTAGCCTATAGCTTAAGCATATTGCTAGCTGGCTCTTGCATCTTAACCCATTTCCATTCATCTATGTCTTACCACATGACTAGTGGTTTTACTTGTGTTCTATTAGATCTTGCTCTCTTGGGCAGCAGCTCATCTTTGTCTGATTCTGCCTACCTTCCCCTTTATCTGTGTTCAGATTTGCTACCTGCTTCTAAGATGCCTTTCTATAGGCCAAAACAGTTCCTTTATTATTCTATGGTATTTCACTGTGTACAGAAAGGCATCACACATCAAAAAAGTATTAAATTAATAAAATTTATTAAAAGTATAAAAATATTTTTATTTTTATCATTATTTGGGTTTTTCTGATGTTCTTTCTTCATGAAGACCCTAGTTTCTGATATTTCATTTTATTGTAGTTCTAACTGAGAAACAGCTTTTAGAATCTTCAGTTAGAATATTTCTGGTGAAAGTAAATTTCCACCAACTTTGGCTAAAAGTATTTTTCCTCTGTCTTTCAAAGAAAATTTCCATTACAATAGAATTTGAGATAAGTAATTTTATCATTTCAATATTAAAATTTTTTAGTGTTCTTCTCTTCCAGTGCGATTCTTCAACTTGACTGCATACTTGCTTGTATTGATAATAACCTAGGAAATTAGAGAAGTACACTGTTGGTTATATCAATAAGGGCATCCCAGGAGAGAATTAAGTAAAGGCAGAGCTGCCATGAGTGTATGGTACATCACCACACTGGATGGGGGCCAGGGCTAAATACAGGGAGAAAGGAGAACATCTCTTAGCACAGACATAGTTTCCTGTGTTCAGACTCTCTCTCTCTCTGTCTCTCTCTGTCTCTCTCTGTCTCTCTCTCTCTCTCTCTCTCTCTCTCTCTCTCTCTCTTTCCTTCTCTTCCTCTCCCCCACCCGCTCCCCCTCCCCCCTCTCTCTCTCCTTCATACCTATAAACTGTTCTTTTCTGTCCTATTCTTCCAATTACAATGAATCCCCTAAACTGTCCCAAAATGAATCCACCCTCCCTTAAGTCAAGTGTCTTTTGTCACAATAAAGAAAATATAAAGTACCTTACTTGCAAGCATTCTGAGGAGGAGCCTGTGTCATTTTCATCTTCGTCTCTCTCATGGTGAGCTAGGTTTATTTTGTTCTTATTTTCTGCCACTGATTTCAGTAAATTCTCTTTGCCTATGATTGGTTGCAATTTATTATGATATTCTCGGGTATCATTTTTTGTTTACTTAGATTGGTTAGTTTTTAGAATACATTTTTCTGGGAGTTCAGGAACTTTTTGCATGAGTGAATTAGAACCTCTTGTTTAAAAAGAACTCTCCCATCATTTCTTTAAATGTGTTCTCTCTGCTTTTCTGCTCTGTTTATTAGGCTAATTATCCATGTTACATGGGGCATTTTCCAAGGATTTTTATTTCTCTTCTGCTAGCTTTCTTTTTTAACTCTTTTCTTTCATTTCAGTTTGGAAGCTTAGTGCATAGATAGTAGATAACTTTGTGTCTTGTTCTTCAGTTATACTCTATCTTCTCAGAAACTCATTGAAGATTTGTGTCTCTGTTTGCATGCTTTTTAGTCTCAATACTTACATTTCTTTTTAGAATTTCTATTTCTGATGACACTATCTATATATTCTTATTTTCTCATTTTAATTATATTCCTTTAACATATGATTTCATTTTTAAATTTCCAGTCAATTTTCAGATTGGTATTATATCTATGTCTAATTTTGATATTCTTTTGTCTCATCTGACCTCTTCTGCTCTTGCATATCCCTGGTGATCATTTCTTGAAAACCAGACATGTGTTACAGATCAGTAGGAACTGAGGTAAATGGGTCTCTGATGGGAAGATTTGTGTTAATCTCACTAGTAAATGAGCTAATATTTGCCAGATCTAAACAGCTCAGAAATTAGTGCCTGTGGTTTCTATCTCCCCTGCAGAACTTGTGTTTCCCTAAAGTACTTCTCCTCAGGTTTAGCCCCTGAATCTCTCATTTGTTTTGGAAACAATCCATACTGAAGGCCCACTGTTGGAGTTGTTTAAGGTGTAGAAAAGGACATTATATAATTTTTAAGAAAAATATGTAGTTTCATGGAGCATTGTTTCTGGGAAGTGACATGCATAAATGTTTCTGCTATTACCTTCTTCTCTCTTAGACACCAAAGGAAGAGTAGAAGGGCTGAGCTGAGATGTCTTACCACACACACAGTTCCAGTACACATCTCTTGTAAATGGTTCATTTTGGAGACTATGTCTCTACCTTGGATAAGGCTCTGCCTGTACTTCACAAAATTACCTTCCTTGTCTCTGAAAGATCTCCAAAGGATCAGATTTAAGTTATCATTACAAGAATTTGGTGGGCTCTATGCAGATAAAACATAAAAAAAGATCCACTTGGATTTGAGTTTTGTGCAAGGTGATAGGCTTAGATCTATTTGCAATTTTCTACACACTACCATCCAGCTACGCCAACACCTTTGTTAAAGATACTACCTTTTTTCCGTTGAATATTTTGGGCCTCTTTGTCAAAGATCAGGTGTTCATAAGTTTTTGGGTTAATGTTTGGATCCTCAATTTGATTCCATTGATCCACAAGTCTGTTTTTTATGCCAGTACCAAGCTGTTTTTATTACTGCAGCTCTATACTATAACTTGAAGTCAGGCATGATGATGCCTCCTGAGCAAAGAAGAGAGAGTTACTGGAAAGGGCGGGAGGGGGAAGGGAGTTTGAACAAGGGGATACATGGATTAAAAAATATGACTTTATTCATAATAAAAAACATAAAAAATATAAACATTCTTCTAAGCCACAAATTTCTTCTTTACATTCTATACTTAATCTTTAGTCATTCATTAAAATTGCAGTAAGAACTCATGAAAACATACAGCTGAAGTCACATATATTCTAGTCATAAGCATATATTAACAACCTTCAGGTCACTCCAGACCTCTAAGTAGCCATTTGCTGTATATATCCGTCTCTAACTGCCAAAAAACAAAAATGTATTTCTCTTTTATTCAGCATTTTTTGTTGTTGCTGGGATTGAAGTAACAATTTTCAGTCCTTGTTCTTGTTAGAGCTGAAACAGAGTATTAATTTGTGATATTTAAAGTCAGTATGTTTGTGCTGGCAATAGATAACTAATAGCAAACAACAGAAAGAGACACTGTCAGCCCTATTCTTCTAATAGGCAGATTACTGGGAAAGACTGCATAAGCTGTCAGATACAACAATGGTTGGCATGTTGCTGTAGCAGACTATCTAAATTGCTGTTTATTTACACTGACAAATAGAGAAGCCATACATCCATAAAGCAGAACTAGCCTTTCACTTGAAAAATGTTCATGTTTCCCTTCTGCTTTATAAACTAGCATAAGAGCTAGTGGCCATTTAAGAACAATTATGGCTTTATTACATGTTTTCTAATAACCAAACTTGAAGGATTCTTTCTTCACTTTCCATACCCTTTATAATATAGATATTCTTCAACTACATTGGCTCAATGTATCCTTCAGAATTTATGCTGGTGCAAAAGAAATGCATTGTCAATGGAAACCATACATTACACTCTGAAGGTGATCTTCTCCTGGGCTACACTCTTCCAAGATGCTGGGCAACAGCAAATGGAGGAAGCATTCAGTCAAAACTGCAATCAAAGGGTATGGGAGGTAGAGCTACATTGCCAACACATTTTAAATTTTTTATTTTTCTACTTCCAGCAGGATTACCACTACAGAACTCTATCATAAGTCCTAGAGAATCAATATTTTGACTCAGTCCCCTTTATGAAATAGCCTACCTGCTTTGTGAATTTCATCCTTCTTTACTATGCTTTCAAGCTTCTGAGTTTTGTTGTGTAATTTAAAATGTCCATCTCTGTAAAAGTTTACCAATGTATTTTGAAAGATAGTTTTAAATATTATCAGCTTTTAATCAAAAATAGAATAAGGCCTAATTAACTTCTCAACACGCTGATTGTTTTCAAAATGTGAATAACTTTGGCTTTATTCTTAAAAGGCAGATGCTTTCCATGTTATATTATTGGTAGAACTGTACAACATCCAAGAGGCTTACTGATGTACTAATTATATATTAAATATTCACTATCCAAGATATTCCTAACATGTTGATAAATAAATTATGGCAAAATCTCTCTCAAAGTTTAAATCCACTGAAAAGACAAGATTAAGTCATTTATCAAGAGAAAGAATTCTTACATATTATCCAAGGCCAGTTACTAAAACAATTTATGTATTCTGATATCATTAAATTGATAGTGACCTTTTTGGCCCTCCTTCCAAACAAGTGTCATTTTTTAAAATATTAAGCTAACCCTAAATTATCCAAACATATACTTTTCTAAATGCTGTGTGGCAGAATTGAAGTGTGAAAATGATGTTTTAATATAGTGTACCTTTCTGACTTTGCCTAGCTACTTTCTTTATTCCATAATAGAAAATGAATATTTCTTTTACTTAGGTGCTAGCTCATATATTAATGACTAGACACCAGTCAGAATCTGATTACATTTTGGCAGAAATACCTCAGTTAGGCAAATGACATTATTTTTTTTCATGATATATCAATATTATTCCCTTATCCTTTGATGAGGCTTTTGGCCACACTTAAGGGAAGGAAACAGGGAGTCTTTTCTTAGAGACAAAAATAAAAGCATTAGAAACTCTATTCTCTGAAAAATACTCATAAGAACATGATAAGTCTAGCATACCTGCTGAGATTAGGTTTAATGATAAAACTCTGTAATATTCTAGCATGGGAGTAACCTCATCTGTACCATCTATGGTTCCCTGTGCTTTGTCTTTTAGGTATCTGGTTCTACTTGATTATTTCCTAGATGTTGTACTTATAGAATGAGCCACATTCTTCACAAGGCTATGTACCTGAATGACAGAGCCCCCATGTATTTCTGGACAACCATAATGCTCTAAACATACATGAAAACTGGAATTTACCACACAGAAGTAAAACTCAAGGATATTGGGGAGAGTTTGAGCTGTTAACATATTCTACCAAAAGAGATCCAGCACTGAAAGAGACATATCTCAGTTTCATAGCTCAAAGAAAACATTTCCTATTGATAAAATCTTCTAATTCCACAGGAATAAATGAAGTACAGCAGATATGTCTTTTCTTTTCATGTAGAAAATTTTAATATTCTACAAAACAATTAGAGCCATGATGAATAGATGGAGAAGAGAGTCTAAAATAAATGCAAGGGTGGGACTGTGATGGTAAAGTTTTCAGCTAGTATTCATACATAAGTCATGGGTTAAATCCCCAGAACCATTCAAAAAAAAAAGAAATCACAAGAGAAATATACAATTACATGTCTACAAGAGAAATACCTTAGATTTAAAACACACTTAAAAAGAAAAATACCATGTAAACAGTAACAGAAAGACTAGCCATGGTAAAGTAATATAAAATTTATATCAAAATACTGCTATATAAAGAAGCCTTTAATTATGGCATAAATCATTACATTAGAAAATTTAATAGCCTAATAAAAGATGACTAACATAGCAAAATACTGATTTTAAAAGATTCAAAAAATGTGATTTTAATATTCCATCTTCAGTAAAATCTAAAACATCTGAAGAGAAAACAGAAAATTCACATCTCTATGGAACATTAGCATCAACTAATGCATTCTTGGAATGAATTCCTCAAAGTATGCATGTAACTATCTTTAGGATAAAATAGGTTAAACCATACAACAAGTTTCCATTAATTTAAAAGATTGATATACAAAATATGTTCTCCAACCTCAGAAGACCTAAACCCTCCATAAAAGGAAGAAACCTAGGAAACTGACAAACACTTAAAAATTACACACCATAGTTCAAAATAAATCTGACTCAAAAAAGAAACTACAAAGAAAATTATTTTTCCTACTGAATACACGAAAATAATCCATCAAAATGTATTAACTTAGGTGTTTGGAACAATTGTTCAGCACTTGCTGTTCTAGCAAAGGACCCAGATTCAGTTCCAAGCACCCTAATTCAGACAGTTCACAACAACCTGAAGTTTCTTTCCTACAGGATCTGCCACCTCTTTCTCGCCTCTAGGTGCACTTGCATTTACACACACACACACACACACACACACACACACACACAAGAAATTAAGTAAATCAAAATAAAATGAGTCTTTAAAATGACATGAAAGCAAAAAGAATTGATAGCAGAGGCAGCAGAAAAAATAAAAACTGAATATAATTAAAACATATTGTTTATATATATAAAAATGTAGTTAGAAAAACTTGTGCCATAATATAAATAATGTGCCAATAAAAAGTTTTAAAAAATAAACAATAAACTGACTTTGGGTAAATCAATGCTCAGAGAAAACTTTACAACATTTTATACTTACATATTAAAACAAGATTAGAGCCTAAATATGGAAAAATGTACTTTAGACAATTCCATTATAAAAGAAAAAAATAAGCCAAAGAATGAGAAAACTATCCATCACTCCCTATTTAATCAAGTAGCTGTATCAAAAAAAAATAAAAGTCAACAGAACTCAAGAATGACAATAATAACTTTTAAATGAACAAATGCTTTTGATGAGATATTTCACTAAAGAGGATACATAAATGACTAATAAGCAAATGAAAAGTTGGCCATCATCATTAATCATTAGAGAAGTATTCACAAAACCACACTGAGCTACAATTATGATATCAGTATGGTAATATGCTATGTAATTATAAGGATTTCTTACCATATGATCTAGAAACTCCACTTTTAATAATCTATGCAAGAGAATTAAAAATTCATGTCACAACAAAGCTTGTACAGAAGTATACATAAAAGTATTATTTATAATTGTTTTATAGTGGAGAGATTCATCAACTAGCTAAGACATAAACGAGATTATTTTCAGCACTTAAGCATAAAGTAATAAAACACCAGTGCATTCTGCAACATGAATGAGTGGTAAGTCTGTCCACATTCCCCAAGCTTGATATGGAATATATGGTTTCCTGTATGCCTACAAAAAGCATACCTATACACAGACAACAAACTGTGGTACACTGTTCATTCTGCTGTAACAGCACCAAGAAAGGTGCAATTTATGAAATGTTACATGCTTTCATTATTTACATGGAATTATCATTTACATGGAGAATAAGTATAAGATTAGAAAAAAAGGTCAACATCTCATGTACTTATCTCAAAGGACACAACATTTAAAATTATAAACACACACACACTCTTTAGGGTCTAAGATAACCCTGATTATTTGGTTGGTTTGTATGTACTATAGCAAATTTTCAAATTGGCAATGCTCTTAAGAGACTATTAATGTTTGCTGTCCCTATAACTAATAATTGCTTCCATTTTTCACATATTTAAAATAAAGCTTCGTTCTACATAATAGGACTTTAATCTTTGGTGTTTTGTATCCCTAATGTCACAATGTAAAAATTTCCCCATTTTTAAATTTTCTTTCAAATCCCATTTTTAATAGTTTTCAAGAGATCCTATATTTGCTGATGTCTTTAAAAACCTACGACTAGAAGTTTTTCTATTTCAGAGCCTGAACATTTACAATTTTCTTAATATGTAAGCTTGGCTTTCAAAGGAATATAAGTAGAAAGATTCAAACAGTTAATGGTCCTGTTTAGAATTAAAGCATTAATTTTTTCCTAGTATTATATATAAAATGACCTATCATATGATGAAAAAAGTTTTCTCTTTGTTGACAGTTCTTTAATCATCATATCTTTACATTTTTGTGAGCTAAGTATTTGATAACAATTCTGAAAACTTTAAATGTTTTGCGTCTTCTGTGTGTGTTTGAGAGGGAGGAAGGGAGAGATAGAGATCTGTATTTGAGTTACTTCCTTTCTTTAGGTTTCTAAATGCAAGGATGTTAGAGGCTGTAAGAAACCACAAGATTGCCATCTGATAAAATCTCTTAGCCTCAACCACACCGATAACAATCCTTGAAGTCACAGTAAAACTGTTATTCTAGTCTGGATTATTCTAAAAGCAAACCATTTTGCTTTGTATGACACAGAAAACAATTAATCCTTTCTACTACAACAGTCTTATTTATTAATTTTAATATTATTTTTGAGATTTTTAATATAATTATACCATTTTCATTTTCCTCCCTCCAAACATTCCCATTGGTCTGACTACCATCTAGCACAGGTTTGCCTGGAACTCTTGATAATTCAGCCAGCACATCACATTGTGCAAGATTTGTATTAATATTTTGGCCTGTTTAGCTAGAGGTTTAGACTTTTTTTAGTTTTAAATAATTATATAAAGGCTTATATTAATTATATTTTGCTTGGCATATGGCTTAGGCATATTATTAGCTAGCTCTTTTATCTTAATTTAAATTATTTTTATTAATTTTTTTACCATGTGACCCATGGATAACTTGTGTTATTTTTATATGTATATGTTGATTTGGGGGCAGCTGGATCAAGTTTTGTTTATTTTTGTACCACCCTCCTCCCCCTATCTATGCTCCAATTTCTTTGCCTATTTTTAAAATGCCTGCCATAGGCCAAGACAGTTTTTTTTTTTATTTACAGCATACAGAAAGACATCTTACATCACTTCCCCTTTTCTAATTGAAAAGGAAGGTTTTAATATTAATATAGTAAAATTATAATAAAACAGTTATTAAGCAAGAATTATAGCTGTATCTGGCCAATTTGTTTTTTAGCAAAATTTTAAACAATATTTTATTCTTTATTTTATTTTTATAAATAATATACTTTTATAATACTTAAAACTATATTTATAACTATTAAACCATTACCTATATTCAAGACTATAGAATAATATATTATTTGAGTAAATAGGAAGTACATGCAAATTTTAAAACTTAGAGATGACTTTTGTCTGTCTGGACAATTAAAGTTTTTTTGTAGCATTGGGGCATTTATTTTTAGTTTTTGGCTTTGCATCCATCATATATCAATGCAGCCATATAAATTTATGGATGTAACTCCCTAAACCAAAAGGACACAAAAATTGCTGTAAAGACAGATTTTTTTGTGGTGTTTGTAGAGGCAAATACATTTACCTGGAAATATATTCTCTAGAGAAAAATCAAAGAAAGAGGGTAATGAAGGTATGGAGGTGGCACTGTGGCAAATGATGGTGCCTGAGAAATAGGATAGAGTGGCTGGGAGTCTGTGTCCCTTCTCTGCTCTGGGTAAATGGTGGCTGCATACTTGATGGTTAGGTGGCTCTGAGGATGTTTTTCTTTGTATTATGCTTCATTCTTATCCTCATTTACTGCCACCATTTTCCATCCACATTTGCCCAACTTTGGCTCAGTTAACTTGACCTTGGCCTGGAATTTATTGTGAGTTGTGGTGTGCTTGAAGCTGCATTGCAGTCCAGCACAAGTCCCATAGCCATGATTAGGTGTGAGAACATCACTGTCTCAGTGCACCCTACTTATGTTGATGATACTCTAAAGCCCTCACCATGTACTAGTCTGCAGCATTAAGTAAGTGCTTTTATTCTAAATTACTTATTGAGTTAAAGTCAGCCTCGTAGAGGATTGGGAGAAATGAAAACCCTTAGACAATGCTAGTGGTGTTAAAGTGTATAGCCCTGGGAATGCAAGTAGAACTCTTTAGAAAATTAAACTGTAGTCACTAGGTGACACTGTAATTCCAGAATGAAAAGGAGGTGTCCACAGAGAAATTAGGGGTCATCCAGATTTTAATAGCTTTCTTCATAGTAGCAACAATTAGACACTACACAGAAGCTGAAAAAGTACCAAACTGTCAAGCCTTTCCATGGAATATTGTTCAGCATAAAATAATACATGTAATCATTTGGAGTTGAGTTAGTCAGCCTTCTTTTCAATCAAAAATCCTGACATAGTCACCTAACAGAACAATGGATTATTTCATCTCCTGGTTGTACACATTTTCTAGTTTCCTAAGCTCATTGTTTGGACCCAAATTAAGGCTGTTTTCAAGTTTTTAAAAATAAATTGTAGTATAAATTTCTGATAAACATAGATGCAAATTTTTATAGTAATATAAAATTAGTGCATTAGTCTATTAGTACACAGTCTATACTGCTGTGCCACCATCAGATGATGTGTGACTTCTCATTAAAATACAATTATGCTTTAATTTATAAAAATCAGTAACTTTGATTTACCACATTTTTGAAACTGAAAATCAAGTATCACAACAAATACAGATGAAGATCTTTATAGTATCTAGTTTTTTTTCATATTAAAATTTTTTCAACTAATTTAGTTACCTCAGTGTTATATAGCCTGATAGACTGCTACGGCTAATAGCAAAAAGATGATCATTCTTCATCAAGAAGGCAGAAAGAGAATCACACTCCTCATTTCATATGAAGAAAATAAAAGCATTCAAATTGGAAGAACTTAAAGGTGTTTCTACTTACAGGACATAACATATATCTATGAGTTCATGAAGAAAGTCCTGACAGACTTCACCAAGAACTAAGAAGACTACTAAGTTGTTTTAGTAAATCTTGAGAACACAAAACCAAAGAGTAAAAGCCACTTTCACTCTTGTAAAGTAACATTTTTATATGTTATCCAAATGAAAAAAATAAAATAAGCCTTAAGCCTCCAAAAAAAACTATGGAAATAAACCTCATCAATAGTATTGATTAAAAAAAAATACTTAGGAAAAATAAATTTTATCAACAAGGTGAAATATTTATTTCCTGAAAACTCTAAAACTTTGATGAAATTGAAAAAACAAAAAAAAAGTGAAATCATATTGCTGTTTCATGGGCCAGACAAATAAATGTCATCATCTCAATATTGCCTAAATTGATATATAGATTCATCCCTTTCAAATTTCTGTTTTTACTTTTCTTTTTTAAATTTTTTTATATAATAAAATCTCATTTTTTTATCCATGTATCCCCTTGTTCAAACTCCCTTCCCTCTGTTGACCCCTCCCAGTCAGTCTTCAGACTATCTTCTCCTCATTTCTTCATGCCGTCCTCAGAAAGGGCAAGAAGTGCCAAGGTGGATTAGTTCAGCATCCACTCCAGGTAAGTCCGATTTCCTCATCCTAATTATCAAAGCTGGATTAGGTGTTCCTCTGGTGGAAATGGGCTCCAAGATTCCAGTTCAAGGTGCTTCAGATCCCAAGGCTTTCAGTGGTTGTGGTTTGCAGCTTAGTTGTATTTTGCTTTTTTTTTTTTTTTTTTTTTTTTTTTTTTTTTTTTTTTTTTTTTTTTTTTTTTTTTTTTTTTTTTTTTTTTTTTAAGTCCACTAATGAGTGAGTATATCCCCTGCTTATCCTTCTGGGTTTGTGAGACCTCACTCAGGAGAATATTCTCCAAATTCATCCATTTGCTTGTGAATTTTAGGATATCATTTTTCTTACTGCTGAGTAGTACCCCATTGTGTAGATGTACCACAGTTTGTTAAACTTTTCTTGAGTTGAGGGGCATCTAGATTGTTTCCAGGTTCTTGCTATTATGAATAATGCTACTATGAACATAGATGGACTAATGCTTTTGGGGTGTGAAGGTGCATCTTTAGAGTACATGCCTAATAGTGGTATTGCTGGATCCTTGGGGAAAATAATTCCCAGTTTTCTGAGAGATTGCCATTCTGCATTCCAGAGTGGCTGAACAAGTTTAAACACCCACCAACAATGGTGGAGTGTTCCCCTTGCTCCGCACCCACTCCAGCAAAGGCTGTCATCTGTGTCTTTTATCTTAGCCAATCTGACAGGTGTCAGGTGGTATCTCAAAGTTGTCTTGATTTGCATTTCTCTGATGGCTACAGATGTTGAGCACCTTTTCAAGTGCCTTTCAGCCATTTGTAATTCTTCTACTGAGAATTCCATTTTTAGTTCTGTGCCCCATTTTTAATTTAGTTATTTTGGGTTTGGGGCTCAAGTTTCTTGAGTTCTCTATATATTAGAAATTAGTCATCTATCACTTGTAGGGTGAGTGAAAATCTTTTCCCATTATGTAGGCTGTTGTTTGGTCTTATTGACTGTGTTGTTGCCCTTACAGAAGTTTCCTAGTTTCAGGAGGTTCCACTTATTGATTGTTGTTCTTAGTGTCTTTGCTACCAGTGTTATACATAGAAAGTGGTTGCCAGTGCCAATGCAATGGGGGGTATTTCCCATTTTCATCTCTATCAAGTTCATTGTAGTTGGGTTTATGTTGAGGTCATTGACCCCTTGGATTTGAGGTTTTTTGCAGGGTGATAGGTTTGAATCTATTTGCATTTTTCTACAGACTACCATCCAGTTATGCCAACACCATTTGTTGAAGATACTACCTTTTTTCCATTGAATATTACTGGTCTCTTTGTCAAAAATCAGGTGTTGATAGGTGTGGGGGTAAATATTGCAGTCTTCAATTTAATAGCATTGATTCACAAGTCTGTTTTTATGCCAGGACCAAGCTGTTTTTATTATTGTAGCTCTAAAATGTAACTTGAAGTCAGGGATAGTGATATCTCCTGAGGTTCTTTGTTCAACAAAATTGTTTTGGCAATCCTGACTTTCTGTTATTACCAATAAAGTTGACTATTGTTTTTTCAAGGTCAGTAAAAAAAATTGTGTTGGGATTTTGATGGGAATTTCATTGAATCTGTAGGTTGCTTTTGGTAACATTGCCATTTTTACTATGTTGATCCTACCTATCAAGGAATATGGAAGATCTTTCCATTTTCTGCTGTCCTCTGTCCCATGTTGGGCACCAGATATTGCAGATGGTACAAAGCCCCGCTATATGTATATAATTTGGTAATACTTATTCCAAAAACATTTACAGTACAAAGGAGACTCAGAGGAGGAGGCAGCACGCAGGGGAGTACCACAGAGCTTCTTCCCTAAGCATGCTCTGTGAGTCAAAAGGGACTGAGTTATCTCTTCCTCCTGGGGTCTTCCCGGCTGACCATGCCCTGATCACATCCAGTTGCTTGAAGTCATCAGAGTTTATCTAGGTAACTTCTGATTTCCCAGTACAATCCTCTTCAGTTTCTTTCTTCAGTGATTAAAAGTTTTTGTCAAACAGATCTGTTACTTCTTTGGTCATAGTTACACCAAGGTATTTAATGCCATTTGCAGCTATTATAAAGGGTGATGTTTCCCTTATTTTTTTTTCAGCTCTTTTATCTTTAGTGTATAAGAGGTCTACTTTTTTTTTAGTTAATCTTGTATCCAGCTACACTGCTCAAGGTGTTTATCAGCTGTAAGAATTTCCTGGTAGAATTTTTGTGGATCACTTATGTATACAATCATATCATCTACAAATAGAGATAGTTTCACTTCTTTTCCAATTCCTATTTCCTTAATCTTCGTTCATTCTCTTATTGCTTTAGCTAAAACTTCAAAATCTATATTGAGTAGATAAGCAGAGAGGGGACAGCTTTGTCTGGTTCCTGAGTTTAGTGGGATTGCTTTGAGTGTCTCTCCATTTAGCTTGATATTGGTCATGGGATTTTTTTAAAATTTGCCTTTTTATATTTAGATATTTTCCCTGTTCTCCTGACCTCTCCAAGACTTTTATCATAAATACATGTTGGATTTAGTCAAAGGCTTTTTCAGCATCTAAGGAGATAACTATGTGTCTTCTTTTTCCTTCAATTTGTTCATATGATGGATGCCCTTTACAGTTTTTTGATGATCCATTCCTGCATTACTGAGATGAAGCCTACATGATTGTGGTGGATGAATTTTTTTTAAATGTTGTTGTAATCGGTTTGCCAGAATTTTGTTGAGTATTTTTTCATAAATGTTCATGAGGGAGATTGGTCTGTAATTCCCTTTTTTAGTTACATCTTTGAGTGGTTTGGGTATCAGGGTGATTATGGCCTCATAAGAAGAGTTTAGCAGTGTTCCTTCAGTTTCTCCTATATGGAACAGTTTGTTGAATATTGGTATTAATTCTTCTTTGAATGTCTGGTAGAATTCTGCAGTGAAATCATCTGGCTTAGGACTTTTTTTATTTGGGAGACATTTAATGACAGCTTCAATTTCCTTTGAAGTTACAGGTCTGTTTAGGTCTTTAATCTGTTCTTGATTTAATTTTGGTAATTGGAACCTGGACAGAAAGATGTCCATTTCTTTTAGGTTTTCCATTTTAATAGAGTTTAAATTTTTAAAGTATGACCTGATAATTCTCTGGATTTCCTAGGTGTCTGTTGTTATGTCTCCCTTTTCATTTCTGTTAAATTGGATACTCTTTCTTTGACTTTTGGTTAGTTTGGATAGGGGTTTGTCTATCTTGTTGACTTTCTCAAAGAAATAAATTTGATTCATTTTTTTGTATTGTTTTGTTTCTACTGTCCTGATTTTACACCTAAGTTTGATTATTTCCTGCCATCTACTCCTTCTAGGTGAGTTTGCCTCTAATCATTCAGCCTTCTGCTGAGTTGTTAGGTCTCTTGTATGAGATTTCTCTTGGTTTTTCATATAGACATGTAATGCTATGAATTTTCTTCTTAACACTGTCTTCATTGTGTCCCATAAGTTTGAGTATGTTATGGATTCATTTTCATTAAATTCTAGGAAGTCTTAGATTTCTTTCTTATCTGCTTCCTTGTCCCAGAGGTGGGACAATATAAAGACGTTCAGTTTCCATAAGTTTGTAGGTTTTCTGTGATTTTTGTTGTTCTTGGATTCTACATTTAGACCATGGTGGTCTGATATGATACAAGGGGTTTTCCCATTTTTTTGTATCTATTTATATTTGCTTTATGACCAAGTATGTGGTCATTTTTAGAGAAAGTTCCATGGGGTACTGAGAAATATATATATTCCTTTGTGTTAGGGTGGAAGCTTCTGTAAATATCTATTAAGTCCATTTGCATGATAACATCTGTTAAAACCCTTATTTCTCTGTTCTATGTCTGTCTGGTTGACCTATGTTAGATGAACGTGGGGTATAGAGTTCTTCCACTATTAGAATGTGACATTAATGTGGTGTCCTTATATTAGGGGCATAAATATTCAGGATTGAGATCTCATCTTGATCAATTATTTTTTCTGAAATGAATAAGTAATTTCTGTTCTAGTCTCTTTTGATTGATTTTAGATTGAAGTCTACTTTGTTAGACATTAGGATGCCAACACCAGCTTGTTCCTTGGGACCATTTGGTTAGAAAAATCTTTTTCCAGTGTTTAACTCTGATCCTGTGTCTGTCTTTAAAGTTGAGATATGTTTTCTGTATGCAGCAGAAAGATGGCTTCTATTTTGTTTTCCATTGTGTTGGGGTGTTTCTTTTTATAGGTGAATTGAGTCCATTAATATTAGGAAATAGTAATTATCACTGATTGTTATTTTCTGATACTTTTGGTGATAGCTTGTGTGTATTTCCTTTCTTTGGGCTTTTTTTCTATGGGATTATTGATTGTTTGTGGTTTCATGGGTATATCTGGGTTCCTTAGGTTGGAGTTTTTCTTCTAATGTTTTCTATAGGAAATTGTGGATATTATAGATAGGTATTGTTTAAATCTGATTTTGTCAAGAAATATCTTGCTTACTCCATCTATGGTGATTGATAGTTTTGCTGGGTATAGTAGACTGTGTTGGCAGCCATGCTCTTTTAGTGTTTGTATAATTTCTGACCAAGACCTTCTTGTTTTCATTGTTACCACTGAATAATCTGGTGTTATTCTGATGGTTCTGCCTTTATACGTCAGTTGGCTCTTTTCTTTTGCAGCTCTTAAAATTATTTCTTCATTCTGTATATTTTGTGGCTTGATCTTTATAATGTGAGCAGACTTTGGGCGGGGATCTAAGCTATTTAGTGTTCTATAAGTTTCTTGAATCTTTTATAGGCATTTCTCTCTTTAAGTTGCAAAGTTTTCTTCTATGATTTTATTGAATATACCATCTGTGCATTTGAGCTTGTATTCTTCTCCTTCTTCTATTTCTAACACTATCAGGTTTGGTATTTTTATGATGGCTCAAATTTCCTGAACATTTTGTGTTATGGCATTTTTTGGTTTTAATGTTTTTTTTTCTTCTTTATTTATTTTGTATTTATAAAAAAAACAGTAAAATGAATTTAAAGTGCTGATAAGCTAACAATAACTATAAAGAAGATAACAATCATAAACATGACTTATCAAGGGTGATTATGCAAATAAGATTGCTACACATATATTTACTTTGTGTTCAGCTTTCCCTCTGAATTTTTTTTCCATCCCTGTATATCCTTATTGAAGGTCCCTTCCCCCTCCCACCACATCAGGTCATTTTTCTTCTCTGCAACTCCCCATCCCCTCCCTGAGCAGGGACAGACAGTCCAAAGGTCCCACTGACCCAATAATGCTTGGATCAGTCTCCACTCCTGGCCAAATCCAGTTTTGTCCACCCTCCCTCAAGAGTAAGTCAAGTGCTCCTATACTTAGAGTGTGGTCTGAAGGGTCAGTCCAGGGTGTTTCTGATTCCAAGTTGTCCAGTGGTTGTGGATTGCCGCTTGGGCATGCTTGGCTTTTTTTCTTGTTTGTTTGTTTAGAGGCCACTAATGAGTGAGTATATGCCTTGCATAGCTTTTTGAGATTGTGATACCTCGCTCAGGAGGATATTCTCCAAATCCATCCATTTGCCTGTAAATTTTAGGATATCATTTTTTCTTACTGCTGAGTAGTATTCCATTCTGTAGATGTACCACAGTTTGTTAATCCATTCTTCAGTTGAGGGACATCTAGGTTGTTTCCAGGTTCTTCCTATTACAAATAATGCTGCTATAAACATAGTTGAGCTAATACCTTTGGAGTGTGAATGTGCCTCTTTAGGGTATACACCCAGAAGTGGTACTGCTGGATCCTTGGGGAGATTGATTCTCAATTTTCCGAGAAACCGCCATATTGCATTCCAAAGTGGATGAACAAGCTTACACTCCCACCAACAATGGAAAAGTGATCTCTTGCTCCGCATCCTCTCCAACATAGGCTGTCATCTGTGCCTTTTATCTTAGCTAATCTAACAGGTGTTAGGTGGTATCTCAAAGTTGTTTTGATTTGCATTTCTCTGATGGCTAAAGATAAAGGGCACTTTTTCAGGTGCCTTTCAGCCATTCATAGTTCTTCTGCTGAGAATTCCCTTTTTAGACCTGTACCAAATTTTTTGATTGGGTTATTCAAGATTTTGGTCTCTAGATTCTTGAGCTCTTTATATATCTTAGAGATCAGTCCTCTATCACTTGTAGGGTTGGTGAAAATATTTTCCCATTCTGTAGGCTGGCATTTTGTCCTATTGACAGTGTCCTTGGCTTTGCAGAAACTTCCTAGTTTCAGGAGATTCCACTTAATGATTGTTGGTCTTAGTGTCTGTGCCACTGGTGTTATATTTAGTAAGTGGTCACCTGTGCCAATTCGTAGGAGGGTATTTCCCACTTTCTTTTCTATCAAGTTCAAAGTGGTTGGGTTTAAGTTGAGGTCTTTGATCCACTTGAATTAGAGTTTTGTGCAGGGCGACAGGCTCGAATCTATTCGCATGTTTCTACACAGTGCCATCCAGATATGCCAACACCATTTGTTAAATATACTATCTTTATTCCATTGAATATTTTGGGCCTCTTTGTCAAAGATCAGGTGTTCATAGGTTTTTGGGTTAATGTCTGGATCCTCAGTTCTATTCCATTGGTCCACAAGACTGTTTTTATGCCAGTATCAGGCTGTTTTTATTACTGTAACTCTATAGTATAGCTTGAAGTCAGGGATGGTGATACCTCCTGAGGTTCTTTTGTTGAGTAAAATTGTTTTGGCAATCCTGGCTTTCCTGTAATTCCAAATGAAATTGAGTATGGTTCTTTCAAGGTCCAAAAAATATTGTGTTGGGATTTTGATGGGCAGTGCATTGAATCTGTAGATTGCCTTTGGTTGAATTGCCATTTTTACTATGTTGATCCTACCAATCCAGGAACATGGGAGAGCTTTCCATTTTCTGATATCCTCTTCAATTTCTTTCTTCAGTGATTTAAAATTTTTGCCAAATAGGTCTGTTACTTCTTTGGTTATAGTTACTCCAAGGTATTTAATACTATTTGCACCTATTATGAAGGGTAATGCTTCCCTTATTTCTTTTTCAGCTCTTCTATCTTTAGTGTATAGAAGGGCTACTGATTTCTTTGAGTTTATCTTGTATCCTGCTATATTGCTGAAGGTGTTTATCAGCTGTAGCAGTTCCTTGGAAGAATTTTGTGGGTCACTTATATATACAATCATATCATCTGCAAATAGAGATAGCTTCACTTCTTCTTTTCCAATTTGTATCCCCTTAATCTCTTTTCGTTCCCTTATTACTTTAGCTAAAACTTCGAGAACTATATTGACTAGATAAGGAGAGAGAGGACATCCTTGTCTAGTTCCTGACTTTAGTGGGATTGCTTTGAGTTTTTCTCCATTAAGTTTGATATTGGCTGTCGGCTTCTTGTAAATTGCCTTTATTATATTTAGGTATTGTTCCTGCATTTCTGGTCTCTCCAGGGCTTTAATCATAAAGGAATGTTGGATTTTGTCAAAGGATTTTTCCACATTTAAGGATATGATCATGTGGTTTTGTTCCTTTAGTTTGTTTATATGATTGATAACATTTACAGTTTTCATATGTTAAACCAGCCCTGCATTTCTGGGATGAAGCCTATTTGGTCATGATGGATGATATCTTTTATACATTGTTGTATATGGTTTGTCAAAATTTTGCTGAGAATTTTCGCATCAATATTCATGAGGGAAATTGGTCTGTAATTCTCCTTCTTTTTTGTATCTTTGAGTGGCTTGGGTGTTAAGATTGATTTTGGCCTCATAAAAGGAATTTGGCAATATTCCTTCAGTTTCTACTGTGTGAAATAGTTTGAAGAGTAACAGTAGTAATTATTCTTTGAATGTCTGGTAGAATTCGGCACTAAAACCATCTGGACCAGGGCTTTTATTTTGGGGAGGTTTTTAATGGCAGCTTCAATTTCCTTAAGGGTTGTAGGCCTATTTAGGTATTTAATCTGATCTTCATTTAATTTTGGTAGATGGTGCCTGTCCGGATAGCTGTCCATTTCTTCTAGGTTTTCCATTTTTGTGGAATACAGATTTTCAAAATATGATCTGATAATTATCTGTATTTCCTGGGGGGTCTGTTGTTATGCCCCCATTTTCATTTCTGATTTTGATGATTTGAACACTCTCTCTCTGTTTTTTTATTAGTTTGGCTAAGGGCTTATCTATCTTGTTGACTTTCTCAAAGAACCAACTCTTAGATTCATTGATTCTTTGTATTGTTCTTTTTGTTTCAATTGTATTGATTTCAGCTCTAAGTTTGATTATTTCCTGCTGTCTATTCCTTCTAGGTGAGTTTGCTTCTAAATGTTCTAAGGCTTATAGCTGAGCTGTTAGGTCTCTAGCGTGGGATTTCTCAAGGTTTTTCATATAGGCATCTCGCGCTATGAATTTTCCTCTTAAGACTGCTTTCATTGTGTCCCACAAGTTTGGATACATTGTGGATATGTTTTCATTAAATTCTAGGAAGACTTTGATTTCTTTCTTAATTTCTTTCTTAACTCAGAGATGGTTCAGCTGAATGATGTTTAGTTTCCATGAGTTGGTAGGCTTTCTTTGGGTTTTGATGTTGTTGAACTCTAACTTTAGGCCCTGGTAGTCCAATATGTTACAAGGGACTATTTCCATTTTTTTTGTATCTGTTGATGTTTGCTTTATTACTAATTATGTGGTCAATTTTGGAGAAAGTTCCATGAGGAGCTAAGAAATATGTATATTCCTTTGCCTTTGGGTGGAAGCTTCTGTAGATATCTATTAAATCCATTTGCATTATAACCTCTTTGAGACTCCTTATTTCTCTGTTGAGACTCTGTCTGGTTGATCTATCCAGGGTTGAAAGTGGGGTATTGAAGTCTCCCACTATTAGGGTGTAAGAATTGATATGGGATTTGAGCTTTAGCAGTGTTTCTTTTACATAAGTAGGTGTCCTTATATTAGGGGCATAAATATTTAAGATTGAAATCTCCTCTTGACCAATTTTCCTGTGATGAATAAGTAGTGACCATCTTGGTCCCTTTTAATTCCTTTTAGCTTAAAGTCTACTTTGTTAGATATTAGGATTGAATCCCCTGCTTGATTCTTAGGACCATTTGACTGGAAAATCCTTTCCCAACCCTTTATTCTAAGCCTGTGTCTGTCTTTGCAGTTGAGGTGTGTTTCTTGTAGGCAACAGAAGGATGGTTTCTGTTGTTGTATCCATCTTGTTAGGGTGTGACGTTTTAAAGGAGAGTTGAGACCATTAATATTAAGGGGAATTAGTTACCATTGATTCATATTTCTTGCCATTTTTGGTGGTAACTTGTTCGTATTTCCTTTCTCTAGGGTATTCTTCTGTGGAATTATTGATTGTATGTGATTTCATGGGTGTATCTGGGGTCCTTAGGTTGGAGTTTTCCCTCTAATACTCTCTGTAGTGCTGGATTGGTAGATAGATATTCTTTCAGTCTGACTTTGTCCTGAAATACCTTGTTTACTCCATCTATGGTGATTGATAATTTTGCAGAGTATAGTATTCTAGTTTGGCAGCCATGCTGTTTTAGCATCTGTATAACTTCTGACCAAGCCCTTCTAGCTTTCATCATTTCCATTGAATAGTCAGGCGTTATTCTGATGGGTCTGCCTTTATATGTGAGTTGACCCTTTGCTTTTGCAGCTCTTAAAATTTTTTCTTTGTTCTGTATGTTTTGTGTCTTGATTATAATGTGGCGCACTGATTTATTTTTTGGGTCATATCTATTTGGTGTTCTGTAAGATTCTTGTATCTTTATAGGCATTTCCTTCTTCAGGTTAGAGAAGTTTTCTTCTATGATTTTATTGAAAACATTATCTGCGCCTTTGAGCTGGTATTCTTCTCCTATTTCTATTGTTCTCAAATTAGGTCTTTTCATGGTGTCCCAGATTTCCTGAACATTTTGAGTTATGGCTTTTTTAGTTTTACTATTTTCTTTGACTGATATATCTATTCGAGCTACTGAGACTTCCACTTCAGTGATTCTATCTTCCATCTCTTTAACTCTGTTTGTTATGCTTGTATCTGTGATTCCAGCTTTTTTCTTCAGATTTTCTATTTCCATCTTTGGCACATTTTGTGCCTTTTTTATTGCTTCCATTTCAGCTTTTAGTTCAGCTTTTAGCTCCTGGCATGTTTTTTTCATAGATTTATTCAACTCTTCCAATTTTTTGCTTGTATTTTCTTCTATTTCTTTAAGGCTATTTTTCATATCTACTTTGAGAGCTTCGATGATCATCAAAAAGGAATTTTTTGGTGTTGCTTCCTTCTGTTTTCTCTTCATTGCTCAGTTCAGGTCTTGTATTTGTAAGATCACCACTCTCTTCTGGAGTTACCATGTTGTTCTTTGTATTATTATGTAATTTTTTGCACTGACTTTTGCCCATAGCTTCAGTGGTTCATGATTAGATGGTTCCTGGTCAGTTGTGAGACTTGGGCTTGTGTGCCTCCTGTCACCTCTCTGAGCAAGGTATGAATCTGCCCTTTAGAGACCCCAGAAGTTATCTGTTTGCTCAGTTGGAGGTCGAGGTGGGTAGCCATGCAAATTCCCTCAGCAGGAGCTGTGGGTATGGTGACAGGCTGACTTTATCTGTGCCTGCTACAGACCTCACTGGGACTTACTCTGCAGACAGTACCTGGTCCTGGAAGCGGAACCGAAACCAATGAGAGCTCAACTCTCCCTCCCTGGCTGGGATATAGGCTCTTGGGCCTGGTGACCCCTCCTCACCTCTGGGCAGGGTCTGAGGCTGACCTTCAGGGACCCTGGTAGTTATCTTCGCTCAGTTGGAGGTCGAGGTGGGTAGCAGTGCAAATTCCCTCAGCAGCAGCTGTGGGTATGGTGACAGGCAGACTTTATCTGCCCCTGCTACAGAGTCTGCTGGGACTCTGCAGACAGCACCTGGTCCCCGGTTTTAATGTTTTCTTTGAATAATGTATCTATTTCTGCTGTTATATCTTCCATTCTGGGGATTCTTTCTTCCATCTCTTGGATTTTGTTGGTTATGCTTGTATCTGTAGTTCCATTTTTTTCTTCAGATTTTCTATTTATACCTTTGCCTCATTTTGTGCCTTCTTTATGGCTTCTATTTTAGTTTTTGTCCAAAGACGTTTGTCTCTGGTGATGTAGCTTGGCTTAGAGGCAGGGCCTAGCCATGGGATGTCCCTCTTGCTATGTGTCCCTGTGGAAGAATTCTTCTTGCTTTGGTTTAGGGCATGACTGCTGCACATGAAGTCAGAGCTGGAGGTGTGCCTTCAATTTTTAGTCAGTTTAATGTTTTTTTCATTTGTTGGTTTTCCTTTTCTTGGTTTTCCTTCATGAATTTGTTCATCTCTTCCAATTTTTTATTTGTGTTTTCTTCTATTTCTTTAAGGAAATTTTTACATCCTCTTTTAAGGCTTCTATAATCTTCATAAATATGTTTTTAATGTTGTTTCCTTCTCTTTCTTCTTCATTGTTCTGTTCAGGTCTTGCTGTTGTAGAACCACCAACTTCTTCTGGTGGTACTTTGTTGTTCTTTATATTGTTATATGTATTATTACACTGATGACTAACCATTGCTTCCATGGTTCATTCTTAGTCAGCTTTTAATCAGATCTTAGACAGTTGTGGCTATAGGTGTTGTGTGTCTCTAGTTTGCTCTGGACACAGGGTCTGCACAATCTCTTACTCTGATCTGGACACAGAGTCTGTGTGCCCAAAGATGTTTGTCTGTGATGATGTATCTTGCCTTGGAGGCAGGGCCTGGCCATGGGATGTCCCTCTTGCTATATGTTCCTGGGGAAGAATTCTTCCTGCTTTGGTTTAGGGCAGGACTGCTGCACATGAAGTCAGAGCTGGAGGTGTGCCTCCAGCATCAGGGTGGAGGTCTCTGGCAGCCTAGAGTTAGAACTTGCTCACCTCTCACTCTGCTCTAGACATAGAGTTAAGCATGGTCCGAAGACATCCCCCCTTTCAAAATTCTAATTGTCATTTTTATCCAAATATTAAAATCATCTTAAAATTTGAGTGGAGCCACAAATGCCATATAATATGTGAAAGAATTTGAATGGAGTGTAAACAACAGTTATTAAGCATCAAACACCTTGAGCTCAGGTTATACTTTTTACTTATTATAATCAGTGAGGTATAAAATGCCATGAACACATGAAATTTAATAAAAAAATAGGATAGATAATATGCTCATATATTTACAAATCAACAAGGAATATAAAGAGTATAAAATGTAAAAATAACATATTCAATAAACATTGCTAAAAATTTGAAAATCAATTCAAAAGGAAAAATCAGACCCCCTTCAAATCATATAAAAAAATAAACTTAAAGGGATTTTCAAATGTCTATAAAAAATAAAATATAAGAAAGCCTTGTGACTTTGATCTTCACAGTGAACATCAAATCATAGAAAACAAAAATAACAAGGACATTCAAAACTCTATGTATGTCAAATGAAATCTACAGACTGGAAGAAAATATTTTCATGTTATACACATGATTAAGGATTAATATCAAAAATCCTTAATTCTACAATGAGCAAAAAAATTGAATGGACATTTCTCCAAAGGAATATGTCAGTAGCCAACACATGCTCAGCCATCACTAGTCAGAAAAATGTGCATCTAAATCATAGTGTAGCACCTCATACTCTTAGAATGCCTATAACATGTGTGTGTGTGTGTGTGTGTGTGTGTGTATCATAACAAGCATCAATAGCAATGTGAAGAAAGAAAATTCCAAGTCATTGTGAGTGGGAAAGTATGCTGGTACAGATATTATGGAAAGTAATACAGAGTTTTCTTCAAAATATAAAGCTAGAGCTACCACATGAGTGAACAATCCAATTTCTATGAAAGAGTCCAGAGGAATAAAGTCAGTATCTTAAGAAAATATTTGCACTTGAGGGTTCATTAAGCAGAATTTTGACAACATCCAGTATATGAAAAGAAAAAAAAAACTAGTCTCTTCTCAAAAATGAGTGATTAAAGAAAATGTCACAGAGAGAGAGAGAGAGAGAGAGAGAGAGAGAGAGAGAGAGAGAGAGAGAGAGAGAGAGAGAGAGAGGAGATTATTTATTTATGTATTTAGTTAGTTAGTTAGTTATAATATTTTTTCAATTCATTTTACATGCCAAGCACAGATCTCCCTCTCATTCCTCTACCAGCTTCCCCCAAGTCTTACTGGCTGACCCATCCCTTCCCCATCATCTTTTTCTAAATTGTAAGACCCCCCATGAGAAGTCAACAAAGCCTGGTACATTCAGTTGAGGCAGGTCCAAGTCCTTCCCCACTGTATCAAGGCTGTGCAAGGTGTCCCTCCATAGGTAATGGGCTCCAAAAAGCCAGCTCATGTACTAGGGATAGATTTTGCCCCCTCTACCAGGGGCCTGGAAAATATACCAAGCTACACAACTGTCTCTAGCATGCAGAAGTCCTAGTCTGGTCCCATGCAGGCTCTACAGCTAGACAGACAAAAATTTTATTCAGTCTTTAAAAAGAAGGGTATTCTGTCACTTTTACATGGATGTAAATCAAATAAGCTAAATGCAGAAAAACAAATGCTCTTTCTTCCTGATATTTGAAACATAAGAAAGACAAACTCACAAAACCTAAAATATAATAGTGCCTAGACAAAAGGAAAGGCAAGATAAGAAGATTGTGGTTAAAATGCACAAACATTTACTGATAAACTACATTCTAGATATGTGATATGCAATATGGTCAATAAACTTAAAAGTGATCAATTAGCACTGAAAATTCATTGAGAATAATCATGAATGTGCTTTTCAGAAAAGTAACTTTGAACATGTCATTTTGTTCCATTGTAATAAGGACTTCAGAAGGCATATGCATATCATCATACTACTTTGTTAAAATACGTGAAATTTTTGTGAGTTGTACCCTTATAAAGCTAGCACAAAATAAAAATGTATTGAGTAGGGAAAAGGCCATTCTATTATAAAACATAAATATTACTTTTATCAGAATGTCTATTTGGACATGCAGTGAAAAATATCATTTTTTACAAATGCATGGACTATCTGAACATAGAGAGTTACTCCAGCTCAAACAAATATAAAAAATTTGACCTTTAAAATTTAAATAATTCAACTCATTACACATTTATCTCAACAACATACTTATTTTTGCTTATTATTTTAGGAACTGAATTCTGGCTCTCCACATACCAGTAAACATTCTTCCATTGAACTACATTCTCATTCTGCCTTTAAATTTTAATTGCTAAACTTCATTTAAAAATATTAATTTAATGTACAGAGTCTTACTGTTTAATAATTCTTTTAAAATTTGCAAAAGATGATGTCTATATTGCTAACCAAATATTTGATTTTTTCCAGATACTGTCTAGATGTTATCCAAATTCAAGCCAAAAGGTACACTTGTACTAAAGATATCTACTTGCACAAGATGCTATATTGTGTCATGTTATATATAAGCTATTTCATTAATAATGTGGTTATAAGTAAAATTCAAAATCTTCAAGGCACAGAGAGCTATAAATATTTCATGACAGATTCAGGCTATTAAATCACACTTACGAAGAATCTGGCAATCCACAAGCCAGACAAACGCAATGACACTTGGCTTCAAAGTGTCAGAACATTCACTTATAAAGAAAAAATAACACTGTTCTATTTAAGCAGGGAGCCAGTTCTCAGCAAGCTTCTCTCCCTGGAAGGGAAATGATTTCAATGCAATTACCCTTCTGCTGTCAGTATCCAAAGGTTAGATTTGACCATTTACTATTTCTGAAGGTACTTACTGGGTCCATCTATCAGCTCGCTTGAAGCCTGCAGTCTCTACATTACTTATCTTCTGTGCTAGTGAGAAAGAAAAAATCATAAGAAACCAAAACTTTATTCCAACTCCTGAAACTGAGTCAAATGTAGAAGCTAGGAGGGTCTGAGGTATGAAAGTTTAAACTAACTGGATAGATGTTAAGAGCATTTATCCAGTCCCACTGACCAGAAAAATCAGAAGAAAAAAATTCCCCAGATTAGCATAATTTAAGACAATTCAAATAATGTGGCTGTTTTCTTGTTTGATTATCTTTTTGTGACTTATTAATATTTATTATTTGCTGGTAGAGTTCACTGTTTCATGTTTCTCTGTTATTAGTTATTAAATCCAGGAGGTACATAGGATTTTAGGCTATATCCAATTTTTAACAGTACTTTTAATTTTTGTCTATTAAAATGAAAACAATCAAATTCTTCTAGATGTGACTATATCCCAATAACTCAATCATAAATGGAAAGTTTCCTAAATCAAAAATACCTATAACAGACAACCTGTTGCGGGGGAGGGGAAGCATAGTTAACAAAACAAAGTTCTCTAGAGTTTCAGCTTCCTGGACTTCTGACCCAAAATGCTAATCATTTTAAGGACATATTATTCGACATATCACAAGGTTAAAAATTCAAAGTACAATTTCTAATGTCATACTTAATTGTTCCTTCACATCATTATCAAGTCAAAAATTATATGTCAAACCAGTTTTAGATGGAATTATATCTAAATAATCATTCTACTGAGACACAAATATCTAACCCAAATGTCACTCTAGTCTGTTTAAACAGATAATTTTATTAGTAATTGTCTCTATCTTTCAGATACCTCCCTTTCTTATTTTCTTATGCTTAACTTTATTAATATATAATTTGCATTGAATCATTTTTACTCACTGTATGTATGTTGTCAATCAGTGTGAATGTATAGTTCTAATCATGAGCAAACCCCAGAACAGCTCCATTGCCCTAATACATCTATTCTATGCTGTTAAGTCAACTTCCTCCTGTGATCCTGGCCCAAGGTGCATAGGACAGCAACCAATCTGATATAATGTGATATCATTTTTGTCTAAGCCTTTGTGTGTTGTATGCTGTGTGTATGTGTATTAGTTTTAGTTTACATCAGAAGAAAAAAAAATATGTGCTTTCTATATGTGAATTTTAAGTTAATGAAAGACTCACTAGCAGCACGTTTTATTGAAAAGGCAGGATAGCAGTTCTGCTCTGAAAGCTGACTACTCTAGGATCTCACTTGAAGTCAATGACTCTCTTGGTACTTTACCATTAACACTGCTCTCACTGCTCACACTTTCCTCTCAGTATTTACTGATATTCTTGCAGGGGTTTCCTTCTTCTAGAGTGAACAGAAATAGCCTCTGCAGGAAATGTCACACAAAAATGGCAATTCCCTAATAAATTACTTTCATGTATATCATAATTTTAACCATGTTGCAGGCTCTTCATTAATAACTCTACTTACATTACTTTATTTACATTTTCACACATAAGATACACTTATTATGGGGCTGGAGAGATGGCTCAGCGGTTAAGAGCACTGTCTGCTCTTCCAGAGGACCTGGGTTCGATTCCCAGCACCCACATGGCAGCTAACAACTGTCTGTAGTTCCAGTTCCAGGCAAACACCAAGGCAAATAAATAAATAATAAATAAATAAAGTTTTAAAAAAAAGATACACTTATTATTAAACTTTGGCAACAGACAGAAAACTGAGATAAAAGAATGTGTACTGCCCTAGGAATACACAGAAAGGGATAAACAATGTGACCTTAGAGCTATCACTGACTCCCAATGCTGCATATCTAACATTTGGGTATAGGGACATTAATTTTATCATATACAGCACAGAAGCAGGTGGTCTAACTTTTCTTGTCTTACACTGTCTATTAATAACTTTCATGATGTCAACAGGGCATGCAGAGTGCCTGGAATTGTCACCATAGTATTATTAAAACAGAAACTTTACAACTCTCACAAAATGTGTATAGTTGCTGCAATTCTCACCTAGTGCTATTGTCTCTGTTTACTTTTTATTAGCCCATGTAGAAAGCTCACTCTCCTCTGAAAGACAGTTTTGATTTAATTCAATTTTCCTAGAAAACTGATAAGGCTAAAATATCAGTGCTGTTATCGAGTTACTGGCAGGAATCATTTCAACTATAAAAATTACGAATGTTCTGGGGGCATTAGTGGTAGTGATACTCTAAACTTCAGGACTAGGCATGTTGTGCCACATATAGTCTCCAGCTTTGAGTCTCTACAAATTCTAGAGACCTTCCCATTCCTGAAAATATTTTCATTTGCGCAAAATACCAGAAGATGCCCTTCAGTAGAAGGTATTGTATTAGGAGATAAAATTATTAGAGTACCTACCCTATTAAAGGTTTCTAAAGGCAGGTTATTTTGTTAAAGAAAACTTTATCTAATTGATTCTCTTACACATCTAAATCTATAGTATAAATTTTAATAGGGTTTGGAAGTGTGGAAAAGGCTGTAAATGGTCATGGTAAGAAGTTCAATGCAAAGTGTTATTGTTTACATGCAAAATGTCTTCCACTAAATGTATTCCATCTCCAACTTTGAGCATTTGGTCTTCAACTGATGTCATTGTTTTGGATGTTGTAGAACCTTCAGATATGAAGCTTAGCAGGAAGACAATGGACCACCAAGGAGAGTGAAATAGACCTTGACTTTTATAGCCTGGCTCTGCTTCTTAGCCCTTAGTGTGCTGCCTCCTCCAGGCAGATCAGATGCAGGCAAGCCTACCCTTCTTCCATGGGTATGAGTCACTCTGCCCTTCCCAGCATGACAGACATATCCTCTCACATTGCAAACCAAGTACTAGTAATAATGACAACAAAGTCACTAATGCATAGTGTCCTCCAAAGTTTTGAAAAATGACTGACAAATTCTATCTGTTGGAGTATAAATCATGATCATGTAAGGTTATAATGAATTTATGACATGGACATGAAAACATATGATGCTTTTCAGGAAGGTGATTTTGGAAGACCAAAAAATATGAGAAAGAACATGGAAATACCCATGATGTTCCTCAATTTCTAGAGAATACTTATGGCAAATGATATTTCCATACTGCAGACATTTTTCTAAAGACAAATAACATTGTCATGTTTTATATAACCTTGAACATGCTGGGCTGTGAATCAGGCTTCTCCGATGAACAGGAAACTCATAAATCTGTTATCAAAGGCTCTGTAATAATAAAAATGAGCCTTGTCATGCAAATTACACTCAAGTGCTCAGCTTTCTTGAGTCTCCTGGTTTCCCACTTCAGTTCTGGCATTAATCAGAAGAGGCAACATGGCCAAGATTTCCCACCATATAAGTTCACTTATGTTTAATAAGTTTTCTAGCTCTCATATTGAACTAAGATAAATTCAGAATAAACTACTGACCACACACATTTTGTTCAGTTTCACCAAACACGCCTAACAAATTATAAATAATAAGACTACAGCAAAAACTAGTTAATTCAGAAAAATTATATTACAGTTTGTTCTAGTTTTTAAAAATACATTTGAAAGAACTCACAGGAAAATACTATTTAGAGTAGGTTCAGAGTATGTGGTGGGGGTGGGTCAGACCCATGCATTCTTTTTATTGGCTGAAATTTATCACTTTGCATATTCAGCTAACCTTAGAGAAATAAAGAACTATTTATCTAAGAAATAGAATTCAAATTACCAAACAGAATATTTCCTTTCAGGATAAATCAGCTCAATACTTATGAACTCCATTTTAATAAGTAAATTTGTTTTATATGCATATCAAATCCCAATGTTAATTAACCTTTTTTCTAGAAAGTCCTGAATAATAAAATTCAAATAGAATTTAAATTATAATTTATATGAAATTTGATTTTTATTTTGATAAATGATTTTCTCATAGTGGCTTGCATTTTAATTGTAGAGCAATGATTCTATGTAACCAAAACTCTTAGCAGTAAAATTTTTCATGGGGACATTATAAGCTAGTAAAATAGAGACTTTAGTACTAGGGTTAGCTTGAATCAACTCAAGGAATAGGTAAATGACCAAGACAAGACAAATGGAATCACAGAAGTAAAGAGAGTCAAAGATGAAGATCTACTGTCTAACTATAGGACTGGGACAAGGCAAAAATATTTTTCTTTCTGACCAAGATATGCTATTTGGCTAGAGACAGGGAATTATTGAAGCACCTGAGGCTGTGACCTTTCTCTTCTATATCCTAGAATCTGAATATAAGCAGCTATCCATGAAAAGCAAGGAAGGAAAATAGAAAGAAAAAAAAAAAGAATGGTAGATAACATGTTCAAGGACTCAGGCCAGTAGCTATTTACCTCAAAATATTTTTGAACAGATAAAAGTGATGTATTTCTATCTTTGCATATTAAAACTGTGCTTGATAAAGCCTGTTAAGGCTAATCTTGGTTGTCAACTTGTAGAGGAAAGAGGTAGCCTCAGTTATTGTCTGTATCAGGTTGGTTTATGGGTGAGTAGAACTAGATCAACTTAAGACTTTCTCAGGTGCTTTGATGAATGTCAAAAGTAATATTATTTCTGTGTCATTGTCTAAGAGTGAAGATGGCAAGGCTGATTTAGAGATAGGGACAGTGCCTTGAAGTAGTCAAAGTTGTGGTTTCTGGAGACCTAACTTTTCTTCCTGGGCTGTGATTGTCATTCATAAGGCAGCTGTGTCAGAGTTATTCCATGTTCTTTTTGCCAATATTGTCTGGCTTAGCTCTCTAATGTCCTTGGTCATTTTTTACCACTGAAAAAGTACATATAAGGCCATACTTCTTAGTAAACTAGCTTGGCATAAGTCATCAATTTATGTAAGACCTCCTGCTCACAGCTATTGTGTTTGCCTTTTATATTTCTCATCCTTGGTCCTCCCACTCAATATCTTGCCTTTTGCTACCCTTATTCCTGTGGGTTTAGGTCATGGGGGCAGGTCTGTGGGACATTTTCTTAATTACCAATTGATACAAAGGGACTCAGCTCCTGTTAACATTACATTCCTAAGAAGACCAGTCTTGGATGGACACAAACATTAACTGAGCAAGGCAGAAGGATCAAGCCAGTAAGTAACATCCCTCCACTGTCTGTGCTTCAGTTTCTGCCTCCAGGTTCCTTCATTGAGTCCCTGACCTGGCTTTGCTGGATGATAGACTATAAATTATAAGCTACATTAAACCCTTTCTTCTCCAAATCATTTTTTGGTTTTTGGTCCATGGGGTTTATCACATTTAAAAAAAAGCAAAATAGATCTCATCCTTTTTCTCAAAAAAGTAGTCTCTAATCAATGACTAGAAGCTCAAAGGGTCATGGGATGGGGAAAATGTATTGATTTATTAGGTGGTGATGCTGTAGCACCATCACTCATATTGATGCAGTTTAGAAATTCTAAGTTATAACAATGTGTTAGTTTATAGATCTTTTGGATCCACTGGGTCTTGACAATGATTCCTAGAGAAACTGGACCTATGGTGTGGGAAGGCACGGACTTACACTGGAGCATGGTGAGGCAAGGGCTGGGATTATTTCAACAGCAGTTCTCAAATCTTAATATATTTCAATTGGTAAATAACTAAGATACATGCTTTATTTTGTAGGTCTGCGGCCAGGCCTAATACTTTGCATTTCAAACAAACTTTCAGATGCTCTTACTCTTCCATTTTATGGAACACACTTTGAAGAGCACAGATTTAAAAAATAGAAGCAATTTTCAGAAATAAAAAAAGGTAAAATGTTCTTGGCATGGGTATGGAGTAATACATCCAAGAGGACAGTAAATCAACTGCACTGAATAGAAAGATCATAGTAAAAAATAAAAACAATTTAGTGTCGAACTGATCATTGTGACCTTCTTAGCACTTCCTGCTTTCTATAGATAGCCCAAAAATACTGGGGAACTAATCTCATAAATTGTGTCTCTGTACACTTCTCCACCAGATAAACTATTTTTAAATAAAACATACATACATCAAAATTAATTAATATAAAATATTTATGGGATTTCATTAAACTTTTAATTCTTCATAGATATTATCTCTTAATTTTAATCACAATTCTTGTAGGCAGTAGGTAGATGTGTGAGTTGTTAGAAAAGGAAATTATAGCCTCACATAAAATGGTACTCAAAGTTAAGGATGCTTTTTCCATTAACCTTCAAATTAACTTAGCTATGACATGAGATCAATATGTGATGTCTAGAGAAGACATTCAAAGAAAGAAGGAAGCATGAGACAAAATTCCACAATGTCCAGGCTCAGCCAAAGATGTCATACAAAGAGAACTGCTTGAAAATAGTTTAAAAATGTAAAGACCCAAAAGTCCAAGAATAAGGAATCCATGGCCTCTGTATAAATCAAATGACAGTCACATCACTACAGATGGCAGGCTGCTTCAGAATGCATCACATAAAATGTTATATCACAAAGAACTAACTGCAAGACAAAATATGCAGCATGAGAACTGCTACAACTGTAGCAAGGGAAATAGCATGTGCCTGGAAAGGCCTGCTTGCATGCTGTCTGTTGTCTGGCATCTAGAATTTGATTGCCTAACTGTTCTCTCAACAGTTCACTCACTGTGCTGGTCACTGTCTCTTATGATCTGCAGACAATATAGTCATGTGCAGCACCAGTCCAGCTGGGGAGGAAATGTGTCCTCTGCAGCTCTAACAGGGGAGGGTCTTTAAAAGTTCACACCAGACACCTCTGAGGCTGTGCCCCACGGCCACTTACCCTCTGAGGATTCTGCTTGATTCCATCACTTTAGAAGGCAATCATAGCTGTACCTCTGACTACCCATTCTGTAGTCATTTTTTTTTTGCTAATCAATAAATAATAACTTATATTATGACCACGTTTGCCTGAGATAATCAATTTGCAAAGATGTATGGTATATATTGGTTCATAGTTTTAGAGGAGACATGATCTGTTGCACTGGGTCTGTACTGGAAAATATATGTGAGAATGTATAGCAATGCAATACAATGCAATCAATCAATCACAAAATAAGACTAAAAAGGAAAGTACTGGAGGGATGTAATATTAGAATCTGCCCTCTGCTCAGACTTCCTCTCACAGGGACATACAAGGAACCAGTCAGATTCCTGATGGACAGATGGGTAAGGAGAGGGGCTGCACATAAATACCAAATACAGTGGACTTTCAATTTCTCCCTAGCCTTTTTCTCCAGACGGAAGCAATGCCCTGCCAGTGGCCTTCAGAGAAGGTAAAAGCCAGATCAGTCCATGTCTTTGTTCAAACTGACCAATCCAAAAATCCTAAGTTAGTAAAAGAAGACCCCTCAAAGATCTTGAAGCCCCTAAGCTCTCTGGAGGATAGACCAGCCTTTCTGAGACTTTGAACCCTGGGTCCTCCCTTTGCTTAGTCTTTCTTTATATAACCCCTCTCTTCTCCCTCCCCTCTTCCTCTCCCTCTTTCTCTCCCTCTTCTCCCTCTCCCTCTCTCTCTCCCTCTGTGTGTGTGTGTTTCCCACGACCACTTTAGCATCAGTACACCCAGTGTCTTGGCACTACTTGTCTTCTTACTAATTCATCTCATACATCTTCCAAACTCCCCAAAATCTCATTCTCCAAACTGTACTTACCTAATCTTTTCCACTGTGTTACTTCTATCCACGTTGCTTATAAAACCACACAGACATTTTCTTTCTTTGAATTAATATCTATTTAATAGACGTGTATTGTATGTTAATGGAATCTGTTTAAAATCTACACATGACCTACAAGGTCATTTTTGTCTTATCTTTGAATGTCCTTACAGTTTCAACTTCTAATCTTTTCTATTAGCTGCTTTTTATGGGGATACTGGAAGCACACACAGCCTGTATCACTGGGCATTTATCTTTATAGCACTCTGACTAGCACAGGGGGCATGTTAAATACCATGTCATTCAGAATGAACAAATGCAGAAATATAGTTACAGAGTAGATAATGTATCAGATCAAAATAGACATAACATATTGTCTTTCTGTTTTGAACTTACAGAAGATGCCCCAAGCCAGGCACAGCTATCCATCCATCCTCTACAAGTCAGTTAAAAGGACCAAAAACAATGGAAAGCATGCAATGGAAAATTATTCAATAATTCCTAATGGAACGAAAAAAAAAACAAAGTGATCCAGCTAACTTTTCCAATGACCATCATTGTCTGGGACTCAGTTCCATCCCATAGAGTACTCTAACAAGTTGTTTAGATTATATGAAATCTCTTTCTGAATACGTTTCTTCTCTAGATAGGGCTTTTTCCTTTTTCTAAAATAAATTTTTTGGCACATTAGATACCTTTTTGTTGCTGTTTAAAATACCATAGCAAAGCCAAATTATAGCTGAGAGAATTTATTTTAGCATACAATCCCAGACATATAAGTGTTGCACGAATTCTGGGTGTATTGAAAGAAATTTAGAGCCAGATATTGAGGAAAGGCTAAAATATCAGAGAGAGGAAACACCACAGTCAAATCCCACTCAGCTATCTTCCAACTTCTTCAGCCTCATTCCTGATCTCTTCTATCTCTGCTGTTTTCAAAGGCCACCTTAAATACCCCTCTTGCCAGCTGTATTCCTTATGCATTAGGATTAAAGGATTAAAGGTGGGAGGTACTCTATTTGGTAGTCAGCCTTGAACTCACAGAAACACAGAAAGTTCTGTCCCTGGAGTTATGGGATTAAGGGCATAGGTTACCACTCCCAGGCTTTTCCTGTGCTTGGATTAAAGGTGTGTGCCATTGAAGTCCAGTTGTTGGCCCTGTACTCAAAGAAATTCCTGAGCTATGTCTGCCTAGTTTTTAACTGTGTGTTGATCTCTTGATATTCCAGGTTTTATTAAATACGTAACATATTAGCACGCATAAGGAAATATCATGGCATGGGAACTTGGCAGTAAGCAGCAGGCATGAAATCAGGAACAGAAAGTTGATAGCTCTCCCATTCAGATGCAAGAATGAAGTAGAGAAAAGGAAGAACTAAAGCCTTGTAATCTCAAAATCACTCCCAGTAAACCTGTCCTTCACTAAGGTCCATCAGCTCAGTCTTCCCAGAGAACTGGACCCAGTAGGGACAAAATGTGCAAATGCTCAAGACTGGGGAACATTTCTGATGAAACCTGGGAAATTCCCTTTTGTTTCTGGATCAATTTTTTTTTCACAATAGTCTGTTAATTAGATTGAGAGACACAAGTGTCTCTATAGAATAATTTCACTTCTGCCAAGCCAATTATATTTCTGCAAAAGATTTTTCTTAAAAAAGTGTAATAAGAAATAAAGACTTATCTGTGAATAAATACTGAAGAAAGCATCACATTTTATAATGGAGAAGTGACACAATTTAAAGTACCTTCTTTCCTAGCTCTTCCAAAATGTACTACCCTGTCTTCTGCTATAAACATCTCCAGGCTAGAATGAAACATCTTCACCAACTTTCCATCCCATTTTTGCCTCCTTATCCTTAAAATTAAAAAAAAATCCTTAAAGTACAGGATAAAAATATTTTAAAAATAATTTTAAAGATACATGATTATAAACTCCTCTCTAAAATTTATGACTGGAAATGTACATCAATTGTCAGAGATTCTGAAGAAATCCAACAATAGAAGATGCTACATTAGACAGTGTATATAGCAGATGAAGTCTTCTTTAAGTAGAAGAAGTAACTTCATACTTCACACAAAGAACTTCATAACTTCAGAGTAGAATGATCATCATGTTCATTCCATAACATTGGCATAAAACATGTATTGCCTTAGTTCCTTTTCTTGGTCTCTAACTCCAACTTTTCCTGAGTTATTGTATCTAATTATATTTCCTTCTGCTTCATCCCAAAAGCAAACATCCCCAAGGTATAATCCTTAAGCCTCTCCTCAATTCAGTTTATCAATTGTCTCTTGATAATCTTTCAAGTACCATATGTCTGCTGTAATATTCATGTGATTGATGGTCAGATCTGCCTACCCATCTAGCTGTGAGCTCCACAGTAATATCTTTAAATATCTCCAGAGAGACGGTTAACTAACCACTCAAGTTTCAATTAGAACCAACATGAAGCTTATTTTGCCAATAAAATGTTGTTGCTCTTGTACTTCTAACACTGATTAACAGCATATCAGTTGATTCATTCCCAGCCTAAACTCTTTACAGAAATAAAAGTGTCCATCTTTACTTCATCCACTTGAAACGTTTCCAGAAATTATAACCAATATGTTTCAAGTGGTCCAATTACAGTTAATCAACTGTACTTTCTTTTATATTATTGATGTTATGAAGATGTTTATCAATCTAGCAGATCTATTGTCTTTTCTTTCCAATTACTCTGTCCCCTGGTCTAGTCATGTGTCAGAAGCCCTCATCTCTCAGTATTGTAGGATTGTTTTAGATTTGTATCGCTGTGAAAAAGCATCACAAATAAAAGCAACTTCTCACACTTTTAGGTAAGAGTCATTACTCAAGGAAGTCAGGACCGGAACTCAAGCATGGCAGGGTTAGGAAGAAGTGCTACTTACTGACCTGCTCTTTCCAGGCTTCCACGGCCTGTCTTCTTATACAGCCCAGAACCATCTGTTCAGGTTTGGCACCACATACAATGTTCTGGGCTCTTCCACATTGATCATTCATCCAAAAAAGACCTCACAGACTTGCCTATTGGCTAATATTATGAAGTCATTTTCTCAGTTGACGTTCTCTTCTCTCAGAAGACTCTGGCTTATGTAAAATTAACAAAAATCTAACGAACAGAGAGAGCATCCAACATGTGAACGTGGAATGGAGATAGAGGCAAACCACAACAATTTTAATGCTTTGAGTTTATAGAGTTGTATGTTGTTTTCTATTTTCACTTAATGACCTTATTTGAAGAGTTACAGTGTTTCTCAAGCTTCTTTGTTTACGCAAAAAGAATATAACTAGTGTTTACTGAGTGCTTACTAGACGTCAGATACTAATGTCAGTACTTTATGTAAGCTATGGCACTTCATCCTCTCAAACAAAATTATTTGCTCTAACTCTGTGGAATATGGATATTTGACACCATAAGTGTGGATGGTAAACTAAGAGTTGGTATTTTAAAATATATACATATATTAAAAGACATATATATATGTCTTTCTGATAAAATTCAATATAGCATCCAGTTTTACAGAATATCTTCTTTTCAGTTCCTGTAATCATTATCTTAATTCATACACAAGTTATAAATCTTTTTTATTTTTCTTTACAGCTTCAAGATTTTAACTCTGTCAAAAGTATTAACTTTCCAGTGATGACACCTTCAGCTCCATTAGTTACCCAAGCTATAACTTCTTTGATACTAGTTGGCTGTACTACTTTCCTTCATATTCAAACTTAAATATCTAAGGTAGCATTATTCATACATCATTTTGTTTTTAATATCTCTGAATTTCCATTGAAAATATTTCTAAATAGCATCAATAATACTGTTATGGTTATATACTATTTTCTCAAGTCTGAGGATAGTCTAACGAACTTTAAAATATGAATAACATATTTTAATGATTTACTTCTGCTTATATCATAGCCAATAGACTGGAATTTGCCACATATCATGATCAATAGCACCTGTGAGGGGTGTGTGGTGATGATGTAGTTCATAGACTTATTTAAGAACTGAAGAATTTTCCATCTAGTTATTCAACTCTCTTCTGGAAATACATTTTATAATTTCAGTGTATTTATTATATGTCACTAAATCATTTCATATCTAATTGTATTTCATTAATATATTAGTATTACAATTGTTTCTAGAAATGGAAAAAGTCAGTTTGAATAAATTGAAAATATTAGTAAAATTTTTTATAGACTAACATTCCAACATGCAAATGTCTTAAACATGGCCTTATATATTATCAACTGTGTATAATCAGAACTTTGATATACTCATCTTCAAAAAGATAGAAATATAATTTACAGTTCAAAATATATAATCCTTAGAAGAAGAGAATAATATCTACTTTCTAATATTATACAGGCCATAAAGAATTAACTGTATGAAACATAATTACAATCTTTAAAACCTCAAATGCACCAACTTTGTAAATCCCACAAAGCTAGTAAAGGCTGATATAGCAATACAAACGTCCAGAGAGCACAGTAATACTTAACTTTCATGGTTCATTTAATGTGAGCTATGGTGCTCAGGTACAGAGGCCAATTAAAATGAAGAGTTATGAAGTGTTTTTCCAGCCTCATGAATTAGGGCAGACCAAGTACACTCAATTGCCATTTGGCACCGAATGTTAATCTAAATCATCCAACCTACAAGAGACCTTATAAAGTAAATCTAATTCTTCTAACTCAATTCCTAGAAAATTACCCCCATAGGAGGATTCAATATTTCCCACTAGCCTTTTGTCTTTTCATAGTTGTTGTTTTCCTCTCTATACTAGCTAATCTAATATCTAAGAGAAAGTACATTTGACAAGGCCAGTGTTGGTTATAATAACATAAAACAATATCAACTACACTATCTGCATTTCCTTTTATCTCACTACTATTAAACTTGGTTTTTGAAGGAGATAAACAGAGTAGATAATCTAGGTGAATATATGCCTAATAGTTAAAGTATAAGCCATCTGCTTTGACTTAAGTTATGACAAAAAAAAAACAAATATACTTGTAAGTATGAAAAAGTTGGATACAGATGTTCAAATGTGATGTTTACAAAGAAAATGTCAATAGTAACAACTCTAGTCAAAGACAAAGATGAAAAACTGACTTAAGGTGTACAGAGGGTGAATGTGTCAAAAGCAGAAGTACTTAAAACCTCCTCTTCTCCAAAGGAAAAGACCATGCCTGTGGAAGGTGTCTCTTCGGCCCCCTAAAGCCCTAGAATGGATGTTTTCATTGTTCCTTAAACTGTCAGTTCTCTAAAGATGAAAATTTTGTCAGTGACTTAGAGTCATAAAGCAATTATTTCAGTGAAATACTCATGGCTCTGTTGGCCTTTGTAGCCATGCATTTACCAAACCAAGATGATGAGCCATGCTGAAAAGAGAAGAAGCAGCCTGGGGCCATTCTAGCTGAGAGAATAAAACACTTCCTGAAAAGGGTTGGAAACAAGAGGAGTTTCCTCATGGAGCTTACCTCTATAAGCAGCTGAGGGATAGAAACAGGGAGGTTCCGGGGGAATTTCAAAATGGGGTGTAGGGATGGACAATGGGTCTGTGAGGCTATAATTCAGTATTAGAATATCTGCCAAGAGCTGTGAAGACTGGGGTTCAATATTCAGTACCACCAGATGAGAAATAATAATAATAAATGTTTCAAAGAAAACCATACTTCCAATACACACACTGAGACAAAAAGAGAAGAAAATTTATAGTGGAAGCTTCTGGTCCAGGCTAGCCCCACAGTTGGGACCTGCCTGCTACTGCTGAGTCCTCCAAAATGACTCGCAAACTTATATTAATTACTTCCTGTTCAGCCTATAGCTCAGGCTTATTGCTAGCTAGCTCGCTCATCTTAACCAATCCATTTCAATTAATCTATCTTGCCAAGTGGCTGGTGGCTTACCTGTGTTTTTACATCTTGCCCTCTCCATGACTGGATTGCTTTCCCTTGACGCTGCCCTTCTTCTTCTTTATCTATTTGACTTCCTGCATGCTTCTAAGATGCTTTGTCATAGCCCCAAACAGTCCCTTTATTAACCAAGGATATTAAAAGTATACAGAAAGACATCTCACATTGTTTTCAGCCTGTAATACTTATGATTTACCAAAACTTTACCAGACATATCACACACTCCCAAAACACCATGAAAGATTGCTATACCTTAGGTCATTATTTATTCTTCTGCATTCTTTATACCATTGGATGAATCTAATCATTGCAAAAGAAAATTAAGTGAGATAGACCTTACTGTTAGTCTGTTTCAGCTCCTATAACAAAATACGTGAAATAAAAAGCTTATAAATAATATATCTTAAGAATCCCTCTCTGGAGGCCAGGGTCACACACAAGGTTCTGATCTTGGACACTTGCTATAAGACAGACCCTAGGCTTTAGCTAGGAGGAGCCTTCCCCAGTGATCCCTAACAGAAAGGACCTCCCATGACCAGGCTCACCTCCAGGGTGAGCATCATCATCATAAAAAATCAGGGGAGGCCGAAACTCAGAGGAGAGTCAGAGATGGTACAGACTCCTTGCTCTCAGCAGAGAGGAGACACACTAGACCTCTAGCCACAACTGATTGAAGCTGACAAAGTGTGAACCACAGAAGCAATGAATAGACACCAGTGCAGGAATACATGTAGCAATATAAAGAACAACAAGGCAACACCAAAAGAAATTGGTGGTTCTACAACACCAAGACCCAAACAGAGCAATGAAGAGGAAACAACAGCAAAAACATCTTTATTAAGATTATAGAAGCCTTAAAAGAGAATTAAAAAATTTCCTTAAAGAAATAGAATAAAATACAAACAAAAAACTTGGAAGAGATGAACAAATTCTTGAAAGAAAATCAAGAAAAGGAAAACCAAAAAATGACAAAAACATTGCAGGAACTGAAAATTAAAATAGAAGCAATAAAAAAGGCACAAAATGAGGCAAAGTTGGAAATAGAAAATCTGAAGAAAAGAGCTAGAACTACAGATACAAGCATAATCAACAGAATCCAAGATATGGAAGAAAGAAACTCTAGAGTAGAAGACTCAATAGCAGAAATAGAAACATCAGTCAAAAAAACACACTAAAATCAAAAAATCCGTAACACAAAATGTTCAGGAAATTTGGGACACCGTGAAAAACCTAACCTGACAAGAATCAGAATAGAAAAAGGAGAAGAATACCAGCTCAAAGGCACAAATACTACATTCAATAAAACCATAGAAGAAAACTTACCCAACCTAAAGAAGGAAATGCCTATAAAGATACAAGAAGTTTACAGAACACCAAATATATTTGACCTCCCAAAAAGTCCACTCACCACATAATAATCAAGGCACAAACCATACAGAACAAGAAAAATTCTTAAAGACAGCAAAATAAAAGGGACAACTTACCTGTTAAGGCAGACCCATCAGAATAACACCTGACTATTTAATGAAAAAAATGAAAGCATGAAGGTGTTGGTCAGAACTTATACAGACACTAAAAGAGCATGGCTGCCAACCTGGACTACTATATCCAGCAAAACTATCAAACACCAAAAATGGAATAAACAAGATATTTCATGACAAAGTCAGACTTAAATAATACCTATCCACAAATTTAGCCCTTCATAAAGCATTAGAGAGAAAACTCCAAACTAAGGATCCCAGACACACCCATGAAACCACAAACAATTGAAAATCCCACAAAAGAAAAGCCCAAAGAAGGGAAATACATACAAGCTACCACCAAAAATAACAGGAAATATCAATCAGTGGTCACTAATATCCCTTAATATCAATGGATTCAATTCATCTATAAAACACACACACACACAGAATGGATACAAAAACAGAAGTCATCCTTCTGCTGCATACAAGAAATACACCTCAACTACAAAGACAGACACAGACTCAGAGTAAAGGATTGGGAAAAGATTTTGCAATCAAATGGCCCTAAGAAAAAAGCTGGTGTTGCCATCCTAATATCTAACAGAGTAGACTTCAAACTAAAATCAATTAAAAGAGACCAGGATGGACATTAGTTATTCATCTCAGAAAAATTTTATCAAGATGAGATTTTAAAAAAAGCCCAGGTCCAGATGGTTGCAGTGCAGAATTCTACCAGACATTCGAAGAAGAATTAGTACCAATACTCCTCAAACTGTTTCATACTTTAGAAACTGAAGGAATATTGCCAAACTCTTTTTATGAAGGTCACAATTACCCTAATATCCAAGCCACTCAAAGGCACAAGAAAGAAAGAATACTACAGACCAATTATCCTCATGAATATTGATGTAAAAATTCTCAACAAAATTCTGGCAAATCATATACAACTTATAAAAAATATCATCCTTCACAAGCAAGTAGGCATCATCCCAGAAATGCAGGGATGGTTCAGCATAGGAAAAACCATAAATGGCATCCATCATATAAACAAACAAACTGAAGGAAAAAAACACATGATTATATCCTTAGATGCTGAAAACAGCTTTGAAAAAATCCAACACTCCTTGAAGATAAAAGTCCTGGAGAGATCAGGAATACAGGGAAAATATCAAAATATAATAGAGAGGATTTATAAAAAGTCGACACCAAACATCAATCTAAATGGAGAAATGGTCAAAGTCATCCCACTAAAATCAGTAACTACACAAGGCTGTCTTCTCTCCCCTTATCTATTAAATATAGTTCTCAATGTTTTAGCTAAAGCAATAATAGAATGACAGGAGATTAGGGGATACAAATTGAAAACGAAAAAGTGAAACTGTCTCTATCTGCAGATGATATGATTATGCACATAAGTGATCCACAAAATTCTACCAGGGAAAACACCTTCAACAATGTAGCAGGCTATAAGATTGACTCAAAGAAATCACTAGCCCTCCTATACACTAAAGACAAAAGGGCTGAAAAGAAATAAGGGAAATATCACCTTTTATAATAGCTGCAAATAACATTACATGCCTTTGAGTAACTCTAACCAAAGAAGTAACAGATCTATTTGACAAAACCTTAAATCACTGAAGAAAGAAATTGAAGAGGATATCAGAAAATGGAAGGATCTCCCATGTTCCTGGATAGGTAGGATCAACATAGTATAAGTGGCAATCCTACCAAAAGCAATCTACAGATTCAATGCACTGCCCATCAAAATCCCACCGCAAATTTTTACAGACATTGACAGAACAATATTCAATTTTATTTGGAATAACAGGAAAGCCAGGATTGCCAAAACACTTTTGCTCAACAAAAGAATCTCAGGAGGCATCACCATCCCCAACTTCAAGTTAAACTGTAGAGCTACAATAATAAAAACAGCTTTGTAATAGCATAAAAACAGACCTGTGGATCAATGGAATCAAATTGAAGATCCTGGCATTAACCAAAAAACTTATGAACACCTGATCTTTGACAAAGAGGCCCAAAATATTCAGTGGAAAAAAAGATAGTATCTTTAAAAAATGGTGTTGGCATAGCTGGATGGAAGTGTAAAAAAATGCAAATAAATCCAAACCTATCACAGTGCACAAAACTCATATCTAAGTGGATCAAAGACCTCAACATAAACACAGCTGTACTAAACTTGATAGAAAAAAAAGTTGGAAATACCCTCCATTGCATTGGCACTGGTGACCACTTTTTAAATATAAAACCAGTAGCACAGACACTAAGAACAACAATCAATAAGTGGGACCTCCTGAAACTGAGAAGCTTCTGTAAATCCAAGGACACAGTCAATAAGACAAAATAACAACCTACCCATTGGGAAAAGATTTACAGCAACCCTACAAGTGACAGAGGACTGATATCTAAAATATATAGAGAACTCAAGAAACTAGAGCCCAGAACCTTGAATAACCCAATCAAAAAACGGGGTTCAAAACTAAAAAGGAAATTCCCAGCAGAAGAATTACAAATGACTGAAAGGCACTTGAAAAAGTGTTCAACATATTTAGCCATCGGATAAATGCAAATCAAAACATCTTTGAGATACCACCTTACATCTGACAGAATGGCTAAGATTAAAGACACAGATGACAGTCTATGCTGGAGAGGTTGCTGAGCAAGGGGAACACTCCTCCATTGTTGGTGGGAGTGTAAGCTTGTTCAGCCACTCTGGAATGCAGTATGGCGGTTTCTCACAAAACTAGGACTCAATATATCCAAGGATCCAGCAATATCACTATTGGGCATATACCCTAAAAATACACATTTGCACTCCAAAAGCATTAGTTCAACTATGTTCAAAGCAGCATTATTTGTAATAGCAAGAACCTGGAAATAATCTGGAAATCTAGAAGCCCCTCAACTGAAGAAAGGATTAAAAAACTCTGGTACATCTACACAATGGAGTACTACTCAGCAGTAAGAAAAAATGATATCCTAAAATTTGCAGGCAAGTGGATGAATTTGGGAATATCCTCCTGAGTGAGATATCACAAACCCAGAAAGATAAGCAGTGGATGTATTCACTCATCAATGGACTTTAAACAAAAAGCAAAGCAATCCCAAACTGCAAACCACAACCACTGAACAGCTTGGGATATGAAGCACCTTGGACCAGCACCTTGGAGCCCATTCCCTCCAGAGGAACACCTGACCCAGGCTTGATATTGGGATGAGGAAACTGGATTTGCCTGGAGTGGATGCTGAACTAAGCCACCGTGGGACCAAGAGACCTCCTGCCCTTGCTGGGGAGTAAATAAGGAGATGGGGAGAAGATAGAGTGATTGGGGGAGGTAGGAAGGGGAAGGGTGTTTGAACAAGGGGATACATGGATACAAAATGAGACTTTATTCATAATAAAAATAAAAAAATAACATATCTTTTCACGGTTTCAAAAGCCAAGCAGCCCAACTCTAATATTCCAGAGGAATCGAACTGACTTTCTGGTTCATAGAATAGCATGATTACTCAGAGTTCTCACAAGGTTACAGGGACGAGAATCTTCTATACATGTCTGAAGTTGTTTGTATAGGACCCTGATACCATCCATGAAAACTTTATATTCTGACATAATTCTCTCTCAAATGTCACACCTTCTAACATCTTCAATTTGAAAGTTGATTTGTATATATGAATTTGAGAGATGTCACAAGCATTCAGATAATAGAAGTGTCAAAAAGAAAGGAGTTGTGAACATAACCTTATCTGTAAACAGCTTATGTTCTGTCTCAATAAAGAGAGGTACAAACTAGCAGAAGCTCACTTCCCCTAAAAGGAGGAAGATTCAACTATCAGTGAAGATTAAAATAATGAACACTATAAGGACTAAGACATTAGATTAACAACATAGTCTGGGACATCGAGAACCAGAGCCTGAAAGAAGAAGTACCTTCGACCTGTTAGGATTTTCAGGGTCTGGGAAAGAGTACTCCCCTTCCAAATAAATTTTCAGTGGCATGAAAGATAAGCATAAAGTTCTACTTTGATTACATGAATCACACATGTAATTGCCTGACTTCCACTTTCACAAATGAGCCAAGTCATCTATATCTCACGGATATTATGTGTGTGTGACAGGCAGACCAAAGCAGCCAAGTCATTCATTAAGGCCTCAACATTTCTTGATTGTTACTATTCCATTTTGTTAAAGGCACTTACCTATTAAGTGAAATAAATCACCTCCACAAAAACATAATGCATCTAACATAAGCTTTTCCACCTCATTCTTTCATAGGGCAGGTAGAAAACATCCACAGCACCTACTTCTGGTCCATTACCAGGAAACATGCATAAAACTGTCTTATTGAAAAACTAATTGGGACATAACATGCCAAATATCAAATAAAATTTGATATAAATTTATCAAAGGACAACCAAATAGATAATGGGTTTTAATCATTTGGAGCATTGTGCAGAAGAACTTCCCTGCTGAAGCCATCAGTTGACAATTGTCTTGGCTTTGATTCAAACAGTATGTTTTTTCCAGGGGTGTATTTAGAAAAGGACAGGATGTATGCCTGTAAGAAGAAGTTAAAGGATGTTTGTGCCATACAATTTGATTTAAAGAGGATATAAAGAAACAAACAAAACAGGTGCAGCAGCCCTCTCCATTTTACTAAATCAAATAAAAGTGAACCAAGTTTTTTGGTAACTTGGTTCAAATTAAAAGTACAAAGTTTCTAAAAGAAATTAAAAGTGAATCCAGCAACTGAGGTGATACCTCAGTAGTTGGAAGAACTTGCTGTTCCTGTAAGAGGACCCACATTCAATTTGCAGCACCAATAATGGGTATCTCACAGCTGCCTGTGATGAAATCCAGGAGAACTGACTAACTTTTCTGGCTTCCCCTAGTACCCACATGCACATACACATAAAAAAGTAATAAAATAAACATTTAAAAAATAAATCTGGTGGTTTCTGTCACATACACCATTGCTGAAAAGTCTACTATCCTTGCTGTACATAAGATGTTTTACTTTAAAAATATAAAAATCTAACTTCAGTTATTAATTTGCTAATAACTGGTTCAACATCAATCTTAGAAAATGATGATTTCAATGTAAAGTGTCCCTTATCTCAGAGATCATCATCATAGCATTCTTGCAATCCTGAGCAATGTTTCTTGTGGCCCTGATCATCCAGAACAGAGAAACAGCCAAGTCCATACAGGAAATGATTCCCTTTTAAAGTCAATAAGGAGATGAGACAACCCTGCTACTACTGGGAGTTGTATGTTTCTCTAGACTTACTGTTACATAGCGTAGGGTGAATTTGGAGTTCTCCTTATCTACTTCTCAAAGTTAGGAATTTAGTTTCTTATGGATGAATATTTTAGTATTAAATATAAATATATATATATTTTAGAATAATCACCACTAATCCAACACCTAAAGATTAAAAAAAAAAAATGAAGGCTATGGTCTCTAAGGGGATATCCCTAGAAAATGAGTTAGGTTTCCTTTCATTGGTTCTAGACTAGTAAATACCTTAAATGGATTCTGGTTAAACATTTTCTTTAATTACCTCCTAAATGTAAATACCCTCTAAGGAAATATAATTTTGCCTTAAGATTGGTATTTAGCATATATGTTAGAATCACCTGAGGAGAACAAAGACCTTCAGCTCCAATTTATTAATTCAACTTATTTGGAGTAGAATCTCTACAATGCTTAATAAGCAATAACAACAATAGTAACCAAAAAAAAAGCATTTGAAACAGAGGTGATTGGAGCACATAGATTTATTACACTGGGAGATAAATGTGAATCTACTGCCATCTGTGTGAAGTAAATGTAGAACAATAACTTCTATGACCACATTAACAATATATGGGGGGGGGAAAAGACACACAAGACTAGGTAGGAATTAAGAAACTTTGGGTGCTAATACATCCAGAACCAACTCTGACGGATCCTGATGAAGGAGCAAGAACCCGAGGAAGAGGGTTGTTACTTTGTTCCCAACAAATGTTACAAAATTGGTCCTGAACGTCTGCTTATCATGCTGACATCTTTCTGAAGGTAGCGCAGACATATGTGATCAGTTCAGTTCTTAGTGTAGTCTTTATTCTCTACTTCAAATATAAGCAACGTTCAGGGAAACAATAAATTATGCCACAAAGGTCTCCCAGCATTCTCTGTCACTCCAGCTGGGCAAATAATAACAAGTTAACTCTAAGTGGTACCTTCTTCTCAAAGAGAATAGCACACATTTCCCTGTGCAAAAAGGTGACGAGAATGGCTCCTTTCTCCTGATGGTGTTACTCAGGCCCACGGATTTAATAACAGGCAGAAGATTTGGTGACAAATCCTAATTCTACATCTCAGTTTCAGAAATTATGGCTTAAAAATGACACACAAGATGTTTTTAAAAATCTTTTTAGAGTTCTTCTGTAAATATACATTGAGTAATTTTTTTTACAAAATGTAGCCAGACTAGAGAGAGGTAGAAATAATGTAAACATAGTAATTATGTGTAAAATTCTCAAAAAGATTAAAACTAATGAAGTAGGTTATTTTAATGTGGTTAAAATGACTATTCCTCCAAAATGAGAGGATTAAAACTGGCTTTCTAACAGAGTACAGCCTATTTGGTTCAAAAGTACAGTGTTGGAGAAATACATTTTAAAATGACAAGTTTCCATGGATGCAAAAGCTAACATATGCCCCCCTCTGTAAGTTTCTTTGCTAGAATGGTTGTCTCTAAGGAAATTATACCAGTGCTAGGAGAGAATGGTGATAGCATGTTACATTACATGGCTCTGATGTGAACATTTCTTTTCCTTATTTAAGAAATTGGAGCTCTGATTTAAATTATTTAGCAACCAAATAAAAATAAGCAAAAATACAAGATCACAATGCCTCTGGATGTCATTAGCAGCCAAGACTAATAGGCAAGATGTACAGATTACTGCCCCGGGTAAGTGCAAGTCCATCTGCTCCTCACATTTGATTTCTCGGAGCAATTCTAACTGCTAATTAACCACAAAAAGTTGTGCTGTGAACCTTTCACCTCATGCTCATCTGAAAGAGTAAAAGTTCTTATGGAGCACTGGGAGCCATGTATGTATAATCAATTGCCATTTCGGCAGTCACCTACTGTCCTAGAGAGCAGAGATCAAGCTGACTGTTCAGCTCTTAAAGAAGAAACTCTCTTTTTGTACTTTTTTTCCGAACTGAGATATGCAATCACTCCACTGGTCTGCTCCGGGTGATTTGCTTTGCTTCTGTAACAAACCTCAGCTAGTTAGATGAGGTGACCCCGGAAGAGATCAAAACTAATTCCTACCTCAGTACAGACTGAGTCAAAGTGGGCCTGCCTGATAAAAACCACAGGCATCAGAGCCAAAGCCTCTCACTGTTTCTTTTGACTTCACAAACTAGATTCTTAATATCACCCAGAGAGCTTTAGAAAAATGAGGATATCTGGGTCCTCACTCCCAGATATTCTGATTTAATTAGTATGTGGATAAGCTTGTGCACTTGGGGAGTTTTAAAACTTCACCTAGATGACTCGAATGCGAAGTCAAGGTTGCTCCTCAGTTCTGGTTCTCCTGCACTGCCGGAGTTTTATCAATTGCCTTGGGTATAGACAACATACTTATAAAAGACCCTCTGAAAGCTGGTCTCTGTGATGCTGTTCCACAGAGTCCCTAATCAGACATATTTTCAGTTTTTGTCATCACATTCTTCCAGCTCACCCTGGAAAATTCCCAATTGGTATCAACTAAGTCACAGAGTACTTAACAGCTTACTCCTCACCTTCTTGCTCTGAAACCTCCTCATCCCGAGAAAACATACTTCTTTGTTGCTTTCTGAAATGGGTACTGTATCCAGTTAACACTACCACAATAGTAGCCCATGGCAGATGCCCAAGGACTTCCCTGACAACTTTGCAAAATCCCTCTTCTTTTCCAGCACTTAAAGCTCCCAAGACATTCTCTCTCTGCTGAAGATTTCTGCCCACTTACCACTATCCCCAAAGCTCTTGAAGATTTAGCATCCTCTTAGTTCCTTGAGCTGTTCACCTGCAAACGCATTGTCTGTCAGTTCATATTCCACATCCTCCTATGACCACAATTAGAACATCACTTCTCAAACTTCAGCAAGGACCATACCACCTGAAAGTTTGTTTAAAAAGTTTGGACACCACCTTCCAAGTTCAGGAGACAGAATACATGGAGCAGATCCCAAGGATGTGCAGTTGTCAGCAAGTTCTTAGGTGAAATGCTAACAGCGACCCTAGGTTATTACCATAAACAGTACTTTCTAATATTCCACTCTCAACAAAGGGGATATTATTGGGTTTCTTTTGTCGCAAATAAAACTTATTTGTTTGTTTGTTTCACTGGGAAATACTTCTTTTATAATTGTGGCACTCATTCCTCACTGGCTCAAATTTCTCAGTACCTTGCTGGATTCTCTTCACCTTCTCCAGACATCTTGTGTGTAGATACACCCAACAAGTTATTTTATTCAGTACTATGACTCTGCTTTGATCTACAAAAATTATTGAAGTATAAGATATATATCTTTCTTTTATATAAACACTAAGCAAGAGAAATTGCATTAAATAACTTTAAAATTATTACATGAATATTTAAAACAAGATGCTAAAGATGCTTACGCAGATGTAACAAATGCCCTGTTTTATGATTTTGTACAAAAATTTAATTGAAAATTGAGACAATTTAATAAAATTTTACTTTATTCTGTTCAAATCAAGGTCTAACTTTGTATCCCGGACTAGCCTAGGAAGTAGTGATGATCCTCCTGCCTCAGCCTTCTGAATACAGAGATAACAGACAAGTGTCACCATGTGTGGCTTATATTTTACAATTGAAATATGACAAAAAACTTTAGATATTATATATTTCACCTTGAATACAAATATTTTTTTTCAAGCTTCTATTCTATACCAAGCCCACATTCTCTGGTCTTGTTTCCAATATATTGAACAAATCCACTAAGTTGTTTACTTTAATTGTTAACTCAAACATTAATATAAAGGAGCTGATAAACTGGACACATTTATCATGTGTGTTTTCATAATGAGAGGCTTTACCAGAAAGGCTCACAGAAGTTAAATATCCTCTCCAGAAATAACTACATTATATATACAAAAAATTCCATAGACTGCTTCTTAAGGGCACTCTAAATGCAGAACTCTGTAAATGGGCACTTCAGGGTGTCCATTATTACCTAGAGGTTTGTGGAACCCATTTTTAAACATCTAGTTAAACAAAAAGACATACAAACATTATCACTTATCCAGTCTATACAGATGACTGAGTACTGATACAGCTACTTTACATAGCTCAGTCTTCCTGTCGAAAAATACAATAATTTCCAAAACAACTAAAATAATCTTGAAAGAGTAAATTATACAGATAATACTATGCAATTTAACAAAATTAGGTTTGTTTTTTTCATTATATTATTCTGATGCAAATTTCTAGAACTATGTAGTCATCTGTCATAATCTAAACTCATACCTACTGGTTTTTGTGATATTATCTGAACATTACCAAATTATTTTATACAATACACGTGTCTCATTAAATATAATCACAAGATACCTAAGTGAAACCCCCATCTATGATAGTGATACTATAGCATAATATCACTTAATGTTATCATATTAGTCACAGTTTGGCAACTATACTCTGAAATGAATACACAGTGATAAAATCATATAACTGTTTTTCTCAGGTCATACTAAACATCCTGGAAATATGTGAATAGAATGAATTAGAACTCAGAGTGTATCAATTTTTTTCATTTCTAATTCCAGAAGTATTTGACCTACTAAAGATATTCCTGTGGAGTTACAATTTGTATATCTCCATTATCCACCCCCGCCAAGTTCCCAAAGCATACACATCATGAAGACATCTAAAGTGCATGCATTAGGAGAGGTCTCAAATTCACTTCAGAATTTCAACAAGTAAGATTTGCCTTTTTAAATGTATTTTTAGTACTGCTCATTTTTATTCCCAGGGTCACTACATCATTAAAAAAAAAAAAAAAAAAAAAAAAACAGTGTTCAGCACAGCACATTGGATTCACATCTTTAAGCTGTTCACTTGTAAGCAACCTCTAATTTATGTCATGAACACTATACTCTAAGCCAAATGATTATCAAGAAACAAGTAGGCCCAGGATATAATAAAATTATCTAGCTAGCAAGTTTCCAGCATTCACTAACCTGAGCCATAATGTTTTATCTTTAAGGCTTTTGAGGACACAAACAATAGCCTAGATTTTAAATTTTCCCCAGTCTTGTCCATATTTAAGGATAATAAATACATGTTTAACATCTTTGTTTTGTATCCCATTTCTTCATTCTTCAATAAAATATTCTTTACTCTTTTGAGATCTATCCCAATGGAGCTTCCCCAATAGCCACACATTACTGAAAATGTTCCAAGTAGCAAAAATACTGTGATTTTGTTTAAAGCACAGAAAGACTCTTAGGTTTGTGGGAAGAAACTATAAGACAGCCAACAAAAATAAAATAAACAAACTCTCTACAAAAGCAACAAGGGAGAAAAGATTTATCTGACTCATAATTTTGTGTTATATCCCATCACTGTAGCCAAGGCCACAGGAAGTTGAAACAACTGAACAAAACACATACATAGTGGACAGCAAAAACAGAGATTTATGGCAGCATTTAGCTGACTTTCTCTAGGCTAATAAAATGCAGGATACTCTACATAAGAAATGGAGCCACCACACCCATAGTGAAAGGTTCTGTCCCTCCTCAAGTAACATAATCAAGATAGTTCCCCATCAGACCAACCTAATCTAGACAATTTCTCATCAAGACTCTTTTCACATATGTTTCCAGATTATGTCAAGGTGACAATTAAAACCAACAGCCAAACCTGCATCTCTTGTCCACCTGAAAACTAAATACACCACTCTTCAACCATAATGTTCAATCCTCTGCCCACGGAGTCCTATAATTAGCTCATGCTGTAAGACAGAGTTAAGCTTTAAATGTTTTCAAGTCTTGAATATTTTCAAAGTCCAAATTTTATTTTGAGGGTGAGTTTTTGGAAAATCAAATCTATCAGTGAGTCTACCTGGGGAATTCTAGATGGTATAAAAGCTGACAATGAAAACCAGCCATTACATCAAAAGAAAACTGTACAGTAAACATAGCAATTCAACTTTTCTGAATTCCCCTCCTCAGTTGTATCTTGTTGTAAAAAGGTTTCCTGGCCCGTTTGGGCCAGGGGTTTGTGCCTTGCCCATGGTGGCTTTTCCCCCCAAAGAAATGAATCAGACACTTATATTAATTTCATACTATTTGGCCCATGTCTCAAGCACATTACTAGCTAGCTCTTTTATCTTAATTCAATCCATTTCTTGTAATCTACTAATCTATCCACCACGTGGCACAGCCCGTGGCTCACTTGTATTTCTTACATGTTTCTTCTTCAGGGTCAGATGGAGACTGACTAACTCCACCCTCCTTCTACCTGTCTGTCCTCTGATTCTCCACCCACTTCTACAGTGCTCCACATAGGCCAAAACAGCTCCTTTATTTACATCATACAGAGAACATTCCACCATAGTATCTCAGCTATCTGCTGTTTTATAGCTTTAATACATTCACAATTCAGTGCTATCAGATATAATTCATTAGCTTACACACTTTTATTACAATTAACAGTAGCAAAGAGTAAAATTTTTCACTATCTACGTTGCAATGAGACTGGAACTAACAACTTTCTAAACTTGAGAAAAATTCACTCTGCAGGACTACTTAAGACTGAATATGTTCTTGAACCTGTACTGTGGCTATAGCCTTATAAACTCATCTTACAATGATATAGCAAATACAGTCTACCTTAAATATTCTCAGAGAATTTGGAAAAAATCTAACACAAAGTCTATTTTCTAATAAAGTGTTGAACATCTAATGTAACTTATTGTAAACCTTTATCTCAAAAAAGAAAAATAAATGTTAATACCCAAGTATAGATGACCAACAAAAAATGAACTCAATTCTTTGTCTCATAATGCCCTGTCAAGATATTTTCATTTTTATTTTATCTCATTATTTCTTTTATTTATTTATAGTTTTTTTCTTCTGTCTTTTTGCCCTATATGTCTCTTGCTTATGTACTATGACTTTCAATTTAGTGTTTTTATAGACTTCCTGAGTGTATGAACAAATGGGACTTTATTTCTTGTGCCTTTTTTTAGGCTCTTTTTCTCTATTTTGTCTAATTCTGATGTGTTTGTTTGTGTTTATCTTATTTTATCTTATTATTACCCTTGAAAGCCTGTTTGTTTTCTAATGAAAGACACAGAGTGTGGCTAGAGATGGGAGAGGAGGTGGAGAGGAACACAGGGAGGAGAAACTGTAGTCAGGACATATGTGAGAAAGAAGTATTTTAAAAAAGAGAAGAAAAAAATTCTAGAAACTTAGTTCACAGTAGAGTGTGGGTTGTTTCTCGAGGAATTGTGGCTCCTGTAGCTGACCACCATTGAGAGAATGAGAGAACATGTAAACCTATCCTGATGAAAAATAATATTCAAACATTTAAGTTTAGATTCTATAGAGTTTATATGTCTTTCATATTACAAAGAGATCAAAAGACCACAAGCTAAATCATCATAAGTCCAGGATCACATTTAGTCACAACACATTATAATATAAAATTAATTTCAGCAACATATAGTACTTGACGACTTTTTTCTTGATATGTAGAAAATTTATTTTAAAATTTCTGTATGAAGAATAACATTTCAGTAAGAAATTAGAGCCAAGGCCATCTCCTTCTCTAAAAGAATGAATGAGCATTTATTCAATGCTAAGAATTTGAAAAGGACTTACTAAAAATTTTTGTAATTTGAGAAGACATCAAAGGCTTTATTACTTAAATTCATTTTTACATATTTGTTTTGCGACTTTAATTACAGAATGAAAATGTCACTGTATTTATAATTTGTTTCTGTGTTTTTCATTTCTATTATAATCACTTCCTATGTCATTAAACATTTCTACAAAACATCCTAGAGACATAATAAAATAAACAAATCCTTTAGGGAATATTTAGAAAGTATAAAAACAATATTCAAATGACTTTGTACAACACACAGATTTTAGAACATAAGGGATTTCCCAGAGGAAGTAGAGACAACGGTTTTGTCCTCTAAAGCACTCCCTCAGTCTTTTTATAATCCTGCCCCTTAACAGCCATTCTCCTCCACTTCTGCTCTAGATACAATTTTTCTAAGCAAATGTTATATACTACCTTTGCAAAATTTTGTAATCTAATATTGTTAATTTCAGTGTCCTCTTCAAAAATGAACATTTCATAAATTAAATATATAAAATTACCAAGATTTTCTTAACTTTATCATATATATGTATAGTAAGTATGTAGATATAGACTAAGGCCTTCAGTTCACTTTTATTTATACAGCTTTGGATATAATATTCAAGCTGTCAACCAGAAAATAATTCCCATTCTGATTATATAGATCATCTGAAGATTATCTTTTGTAGGTGCAGTGTCAACACTCTGTGACTCTCAATCATCACATAAATTAAAAATTATTAAAAATCTATGCTGTAAACAGTTATATTTTTTCCAAAAGTTATAATTTTGTGTATATATATTTTTAAAAAGGATTATAAGACAGCATAAGGCTATGTCTTAATTATGAAATATTATAAAATGTTAAAACAAGAATAAAGGTCTAAGGCAGGAGAGAGGGATCAGTCATTAGGAAAGTGAACGGCTCTTGCTGAGGATAAGAGTTAGGTTCCCAGCATCAAAAAAAGGCAGCTAATCACTATTTATAATTCCAGCTTCAAGAAATCAAAATCCCCTATGGGCAAGCACACACATGTACATGCACACAAATATATAAACAAAATAGTAAAAACAAATCTTTTTAAATAAAAAATTTTACACTAAATAGTACTCCACTTGGAATTTCTTGTTCTAGATGTTTATTTGAACCAAGGTAAATACAAAGTTACAGTTAATACAATTAATTTATAACCAGGAAAACAGGACACAAAATTCCTCCGAACCATAACTATGAGTTCACAAATATAAATGACTTCCCATTGTATTGTGGATCCAGTCTACACATTCTTCCAGGTGTGTCTATGTACATCAGGTAAAAGACATAAGGCCCTAGGTAGCCTAGAAAACTCTTCTTCAGATCACTTTTCATTCTAGCCTAGATGAAAACTTTAGCCTCTTGCTAGAGGACACACTCTCTGTCCTCATATTATGTGTCCAAATTTTATAAGAAATATCTATAAAGTTTTTTAATGTAAAAAATTCTTAGAAGAGCCAGATTGCCAGTATAAGTACATATGTGATTTGTATTGGAAATCCCAACACCAAAACAATACTTAATCACTAAAATTCTATTAATTTAAAATATATTCACTTTTAATTACATTGACAAACTGTTATTTATTATTATTTAAGATTATTTGAAATGAGTAGCTTTACCATTTGAATATATAAATGTATGTTTCAAACCTTTTAACCTCATCTGTAATGGGATTCAGGCATTATTCACTTTGACCTAGTGGTGTGGCCTTAATCCTTTAAGACCCATGTAAGGGGCATGACCAGACCAGTCTAAGACTGGGTGCATGCTGTCTCTCCTTCCAGTTTGTTCTCTCATGCTCTTGGAGACAGAAACAGATGCACCACAGTGGATCAGCCCAATTTTCGAAGTGTTGCACTATGGTTCAATCTCTTGTATTAGTGAGTGTTTTATATAAACCCCTTAATAAATATTAATCTTTTTATATAATTAGATGCTAGTGGTTGAAAGATAGACAAAGGAAACCTGAATTATAAAGCTTCATATGGAGGCAGACTCTACCAGGGTGGTTCATGTGATATTTTGTATTAGTAATCTGGAGAAATGAAATCTGTGTTTCACTGCTTGAGAAACAGGTGCTAGTCACTTGGGGCTGAAGAACCAACCATGATTGATAAGAAGTCAGTTAGCTCATGTGAAATTACATGGGTCAGTAGTTGAAATGTGTGTTCTGGAGACAGGGAATGGGGCTATACTTCAAACTGGTAACCTAAATGGGCAATGTGTAAGAATACCCAAGGTGGCATTGGTTTTGGTAGCAGAAAATCACAGTTCTGAAGGAGGCATGGAGAGGAGCTTGGAAGCAGATGGCAAGATTACTGGCTCTGAAGACAGGCCATTCGTGAAAGTGCAACCTCAGCTGTAGCCAAAACTTCATGATAATGGTGATGTCAGGACTGATGCATTCAAGAACAGCAGCAGGCATAAAGTGGAGCTATATTTAGCCCACTAGATAAACTGTGCATGATGTAAGTAGAAAATAGAAGAAGAGACCACTTCAGTCTTTTAGAAATAGATTATGAGTAAGGTCCAGATGCTAGATTCTGGGCTGTTTAGACTGCTGAATATTGGATTTGGAGTTTTGATTTGAATGTAATTATACTTCAGTTTATCTTTTTTAGAATAAAAATTTAGCTTTTTAATTTACAGGAACTCATAGTTAAAAAAAACAAGTTTTTTAAGAGAACTGACTTTTCAAGTATTCAAATTTTTTTTAAAAAAAAACTTTATTTATTTATTTTTTATTTATTTGCCTTGGTGTTTGCCTGGAACTGGGAACTGGAACTACAGACAGTTGTGAGCTGCCATGTGGGTACTGGGAATTGAACCCTGGTCCTCTGGAAGAACAGTCAGTGCTCTTAACCGCTGAACCATCTCTACAGCCCCCAAGTATTCAAATTTTTAAAGCCTGTAGGATTTCAAAATTTGGACTATGTTCTATATTGTGGAATTAACATAAGATTCTAGGGACAAGGCAAAGTTATGCATTTGTATGTCAGGTTGAGAAAGATGGTCATGTGAAAGCTAATTTTGGTTGTCAACTTAACACACCTTGAAAGAGGAAACCTCAGTTGAAGAATTCCCCCTGTCAGACAAGCTGTGAGCTTGTCTATTGAAATTTTTTATTACTAGTATAAATAGAAAAGACAAGCCCACTATGGGCAAGGCAGTACCATTCCCAGGCAGGTGTATCTGAGAGATATAAGAAAGGTAACTTAGAATGAGCTTGGGAGCAAGATAGTAAACAGCATTTGTCTTAGATTTCTTCTTCAAGTTCCTGTCTTTCTAGTGGTTTTCCTTGCTTTAGTTTCTGATCTGACTTTCCACAAAGATGAACTATAGATTTCCACCTGGAGGTGGAAACAAATCTCCCCCCCAAATTGTTTTGATCATATTTATCAAGCAACAGAAAGTGAACTAGAACACACTGCTAATGTAAAGAATACTCATATTAGCAATGACACTTCTTTCCTAACATGAAGTAAGTAATTTTAAAACTCAAGAAGAATTTTTATTTTTATAATCTTTAGGTAATAACTATTATATTTTATAATAAGTTAAAATACACGACTGTTAGTTAATCTTTCCTAAATTTGTTATTGTTCTTATATGAAACCACTATATTCTCTGAAATCAAAATCTTTACGAGTTTTAAAAAGTGTGTTGTGTGCTCGCTTCGGCAGCATATATACTAAAAAAAAAAAAAATTGGAACAATACAGAGAAGATTAGCATGGCCCCTACACAAGGATGACATGCAAATTCGTGAAGCTTTCCATATTTTAGAATAATAGGAATAGAAGAAGGAGAAGAATACCAGCTCAAAGGTGCAGATAATGTTTTCAATAAAATCATAGAAGAAAACTTCCCTAACCTGAGGAAGGAAATGCCTATAAAGATACAAGAAGCTTACAGAACACCAAATAGGTACGACTCCCCCAAAAAGTCAGTGCACCACATTATAATCAAGCCACAAAACATACAGAACAAAGAAAAAATTTTAAGAGCTGCAAAAGAAAAGGGCCAACTCACATATAAAGGCAGACCCATCAGAATAACGCCTGACTATTCAATGGAAACAATGAAAGCTAGAAGGGCTTGATCAGAAGTTATACAGACACTAAAACAGCATGGCTGTCAAACTAATTAAGGGAAATTAATGACCATTGATTCATATTTCCTGCCATTTTTGGTGGTAACTTCTTTGTATTTCTTTTCTCTAGGTTATTCTGCTTTGGAATTATTGATTGTTTGTGATTTCATCAAAACAATCACCTGCAAAATCATCAATCACCATAGATGGAGTAAACAAGGTATTTCAGGACAAAGTCAGACTGAAAGAATATCTATCTACCAATCCAGCACTACAGAGAGTATTAGAGGGAAAACTCCAACATAAGGACCCCAGATACACCCACGAAATCACAAACAATCAATCCCACATCAATTCTTATACCCTAATACTGGGAGACTTCAAAACCCCACTTTCAACCCTGGATAGATCAACCAGAGAGAGTCTAAACAGAGAAATAAGGAGTCTAAATGAGGTTATGATGCAAATGGATTTAATAGATATCTACAGAAGCTTCCACACAAACTCAAAGGAATATACATATTTCTCAGCTCCTCATGGAACTATCTCCAAAATTGACCACATAATTGGTCATAAAGCAAGTATCAGCAGATACAAAAAAATGGAAATAATCCCTTGTAATATATCGGACCACCAAGGCCTAAAGTTAGATTTCAACAACATCAAAACCCAAAGAAAGCCGACCAACTCATGGAAACTAAACATCAATCAGCTGAACCATCTCTAGGTTAAGGAAGAAATTAAGAAAGAATTCAAAGTCTTCCTAGAATTTAATGAAAAGGAATCCACAACATATCCAAACTTGTGGGACACAATGAGAGCAGTCTTAAGAGGAAAATTCATAGCGCTAGATGCCTATATGAAGAACCTAGAGAAATCCCACACTAGAGACCTAACAGCTCAGCTGAAAGCCTTAGAACAATTAGAAGTGAACTCACCTAGAAGGAGTAGATCACAGGAAATAAACTTAGAGCTGAAATCAATACAATTGAAACAAAAAGAACAATACAAAGAATCAATGAATCTAAGAGTTGGTTCTTGAGAAAGTTAACAAGATAGATAAGACGTTAGCCAAACTAATCAAAAAGCAGAGAGAGAGTGTTCAAATCAACAAAATCAGAAACGAAAAGGGGGACATAACAACAGACCCCCAGGAAATACAGAGAATTATCAGATCATATTTTGAAAATCTGTATTCCACAAAAATGGAAAACCTAGAAGAAATGGACAGGTTTCTGGAAAGGTATCATCTACCAAAATTAAATGAAGATCAGATTAATTATTTAACAGTCCTTTAACTCCTAAGGAAATTGAAGCTGTCATTAAAAACCCCCCAAAAAATAAAAAAGTCCTGGCCCAGATGGTTTTAGTGCCAAATTCTACCAGACATTCAAAGAAGAATTACTACCGTTACTCCTCAAACTATTTCACACGGTAGAAACTGAAGGAATATTGCCAAATTCCTTTAATGAGGCCACAATCACCCTAATACCCAAGCCACTCAAAGACACAACAAAGAAGGAGAATTACAGACCAATTTCCCTCATGAATATTGATGCGAAAATTTTCAACAACATTTTGGCAAACCATATACAACAATGTATATCATCCACCATGACCAAGTAGGCTTCATCTCAGAAATGCAGGGCTGGTTTAACATACGAAAAACTGTAAATGTTATCCATCATATAAACAAACTAAAGGAACAAAACCATATGATCAAATCCTTAGATGCGGAAAAAGCCTTTACAAAATCCAACATTCCTTTATGATTAAAGCCCTGGAGAGATCAGGAATACAGGGAGAATACCTAAGTATAATAAAGGTGATTTACAAGAAGCTGACAGCCAGTATCAAACTTAATGGAGAAAAACTCAAAGAAATCCCACTAAAGTCAGGAACTAGACAAGGATGTCCTCTCTCCCCTTATCTATTCAATATAGTTCTTGAAGTTTTAGCTAAAGCAATAAGAGAATGAAAAGAGATTAAGGGGATACAAATTGGAAAAGAAGAATTGAAGCTATCTTTATTTGCAGATAATATGATTGTATACATAAGTGACCCACAAAATTTTTCCAAGGAACTGCTACAGCTGATAAACACCTTCAGCAATGTAGCAGGATACAAGATTAACTCAAATAAATCAGTAGCCCTTCTACACACTAAAGATAGAAGAGCTGAAAAAGAAATAAGGAAAACATTACCCTTCATAATAGCTGCAAATAGTATTAAATACCTTGGAGTAACTATAACCAAAGAAGTAACAGATCTATTTGACAAAAATTTTAAATCACTGAAGAAAGAAATTGAAGAGGACATCAGAAAATGGAAAGCTCTCCCATGTTCCTGGATTGGTAGGATCAACATAGTAAAAATGGCAATTCTACCAAAGGCAACCTACAGATTCAATGCACTGCCCATCAAAATCCCAACACAATATTTTTTGGACCTTGAAAGAACCATACTCAATTTCATTTGGAATAACAGGAAAGCCAGGATTGCCAAAACAATTTTACTCAACAAAAAAGCCTCAGGAGGTATCACCATCCCTGACTTCAAGCTATACTATAGAGCTACAACAATAAAAACAGCCTAGTACTGGCATAAAAAGACTTGTAGATCAATGGAATAGAATTGAGGATCCAGACATTAACCCAAAAACCTATGGACACCTGATCTTTGTCAAAGAGGACCAAAACATTCAATAGAAAAAAGATAGTATATTTAACAAATGGTGTTGGCATAGCTGAATGGAAGTGTGTAGAAAAATGCAAATAGATTCTAACCTGTCACCCTGCACAAAACTCAAATCCAAGTGGATCAAAGACCTGAACTTAAACCCAGCCACTTTGAACTTGATAGAAAAGAAAGTTGTTGTAGTATGTTTTTCCCGGCCTGTTTGGGTCCGGAGATTTGTGACCTGGCACGCGTGTGGTGCCGGTGGTGTGGAGCCTGGTCTGTGCGCCCGCAGCTTTTGCCCCCCAAAAGAAATGAATCACACGCTTATATACTTTACATTGTTTGGCCCATATCTTAAGCACATTACTAGCTTGCTCTATCTTCTTAAATCAACCCATTTCCATGAATCTACCCACCACGTGGCTTGCAGCCCGTGGCTCACCTGGATTCCTACATGCTTCTTCTTCGGGGGACAGATGGCGACTAGTAAACTCCACCCCTCCTTCCTACCTGGCTGTCTCTGATTCTCCCCCCACTTCTACGGTGCTCTGCATGGGTCCAAACAGTTTTTATTTATATCGTACAGAGAACATTCCACCACAGAAAGTGGGAAATACACTTCTACGAATTGGCACAGGTGACCACTTCCTAAATATAACACCAGTGGCACAGACACTAAGACCAACAATCAATAAGTGGGATCTCCTGAAGCTAGGAAGCTTCTGCAAAGCCAAGGACACTGTCAATAGGACAAAATGACAGCCTACAGAATGGGAAAAGATTTTCACCTACCCTACAAGTGATAGAGGACTGATCTCTAAAATATATAAAGAGCTCAAGTATCTAGAGTCCAAAACCTTGAATAACTCAATCCAAAAATGGGGTACAGATCTAAAAAGAGAATTCTCAGCAGAGGAACTACGAATGGCTGAAAGACACCTGAAAAAGTGCTCTTCATCTTTAGTCATCAGAGAAATGCAAATCAAAACAACTTTGAGATACCACCTAACACCTGTTAGATTGGCTAAGATAAAAGCACAGATGACAGCCTATGTTGGAGAGGATGCGGAGCAAGGGGAACACTGCTCCATTATTGGTGGGAGTATAAGCTTGTTCAGCCACTTTGGAATGCAATATGGTGGTTTCTCAGAAAATTGAGAATCAATCTCCCCAAGGATCCAGCAATACCACTTCTGGGTGTATACCCTAAAGAGGCACATTCACACTCCAAAGGTATTAGCTCAACTATGTTCATAGCAGCATTATTTGTAATAGCAAGAACCTGGAAACAACCTAGATGTCTCTCAACTGAAGAATGGATTAACAAACTGTGGAAAATCTACACAATGGAATACTACTTAGCAGTAAGAAAAAATTATATCCTTAAATTTGCAGGCAAATGGGTGGATTTGGAGTATATCCTCCTGAGCGAGGTACCACAAACTCAGAAAGATAAGCAGGGGATGTACTCACTCAATAGTGGTCTCTAAACAAACAAACAAGAAAAAAAGCCAAGCATGCCCAAGCAGCAAACCACAACCACTGAACAGCTTGGGATTAGAAACACCCTGGACTGACCCTTCGGATCCCATTCCAACTATAGGAACACCTGACTCACTCTTGAGGGAGGGGCGACAACACTGGATTTGCCAGGAGTGGAGACTGATCCAAGCATTATTGGGTCAGTGGGACCACAGGACTGTCTGCTCCCAGCCTAGGGAGGGGATGGGGAGTTGTGGAGAAGAAAAAATGACCCCTTGTGGCGTGAGGGACAAGGGACCTTGAATAAGGATATACAGGGATGGAAAAAAAATTCAGAGGGAAAGCTGAACACAAAGTAAATATATGTAAATATATGTGTAGCAATCTTATTTGCATTATCACCCTTGATAAGTCATGCTTATGATTTTTATCTTCTTTATAGTTATTGTTAACTTATCAGCATTTTAAATTCATTTTACTGTTTTTCTTGATAATTACAAAATAAATAAAGAAGAAAATAATAATAATAATAGTGTGTTGTAACTCACAGGATTTTTCATTCACATAAATAAATACGTTCATTTATTCAACACATTCTGTGGACTGGCATGGTGACTCAGTGAGAAAAGACATTTGTTGGCAAACCTGACAGGCTTAGTTCCACCTTGCAGAGAAAAGAACCAACTTTCTCAAGTTGTATGCAAGCATGCGCATATGCGCATGTGACCCCCCCACACACACACACACCCTGTAAATGTAATTTTTCTAATGTTTTTGCATTCTTGTGTGTGAGGCAATGAATGTTGCAGGACCTGCAGATAGGAGTAGAGCAGAAAAACAAGTTCTTGCTCTCCATGCCCTTTTCTATATCATATATTCAGGTAAGGGAAGAAAAGATAAACCAACAGTGGGATGCTAATTAGCTTTCTGTCTCCATAACAAGTGCTATAAAGGATCAATATGTAAAAATACAAGGGTTATTTAGACTCACAGGACAACAGGGATCTGTCCACAGTTGGCTGCCACCATTGTCTTGGTTTCTGGTGCATCATTACTGGGGTTTCTAGTGAAACAAAACCACTCATCATTGTTGAGAAGTAAAAGAGAATGAAGGGAGACCAGGGTTGCACTACAGTGGAAATGTCTCAGACACTGGAAGATCTCTCCTGTGCCCTACCACACAAAAATCCCACCAAGCCTTTAAGCATGGAGTCTTTGGAATGGCATTCAAGATCAAAGTTCTATCAGACAACAAAATGCAGTAATGTATACATAAGGAGATTTTAAAAATGAATGGGAAGATAACATGTGCCTGAGAATGGTTACATCCTAAGAATGAGAAAGAAGAACTAGATGTGCAAGTAAAATAGAATATTTCTTGAAAACAAAATTGATTTTTTGTTCTTATTAATGAGTTTTTGGTGTTGAAATTTTTTTTCTGATAAGTGTTCTAAATGACATCAGCAACTACTGTTTTTCTCAAGTTTTTTCTCTAATGGCAGAATAATTACTTAAAACCTTTTAAATCCCCCATATTGTCTAGAAGTGGCTTGTAGACATGGTGTCTTGAAGGACTTGTTGAACCACCTTCAGCAATGTAGCAGGACCTGATATTAACTCAAAAATTTCAGGAGCCCTCCTATACACTAAAGATAAAAGGGCTGAAAAAGAAATAAAGGAAATATCACCCTTTATAATAGCATTAAATACCTTGAAGTAACTCTAACCAAAGAAGTAACAGATCTATTTGACAAAAATTTTAAATCACTAAAAAGAGAAATTAAAGAGGATATAAGAAAATGGAAAGATCTCCCATGTTCCTGGATAGGTAGGATCAACACAGTAAAAACGGCAATTCCACCAAGAGCAAACTACAGATTCAAAGCACTTCCCATCAAAATCCCAACACAATTTTTTACAGACATTGGAAGAACAATACTTAACTTCATTTGGAATAACAGGAAACCCAGGATTGCCAAAACAATTTTGCTCAACAAAAGAACCTCAGGAAATCTCACCATCCTAGAGTACAAGTTGTACTATAGAGCTACAGTAATAAAAATGGCCTGGTACTAGCATAAAAACAAACTTGTGTAACAATGGAATTGAGTTAAAGATCCCAACACTAGCTCAAAAACCTATGAACACCTAATCTTTCACAAAGAGGTCTGAAAAGATAGTATCTTTTACAAATGATGGTGACACAGCTGGTTGGTAGTGTGTAGAAAAATGCAGGTTTATCACCCTACACAAAACTCAAATCCAAGTGGATCAAAGACCTCAACATAAACCCAGCCACACTGAACTTGATAGAAAAGAAAGTAGGAAATACCTTCCAATGAATTGGCACAGGTGACCACTCCCTAAATAGAACACCAGTAGCACAAACACTAAGAACAACAATCAATGAATGGGACCTCTTTGAGTCTGAGAAGCTTCTGTAAAGTCAAAGACACAGGCAATAAAACAAAATGAGAGCCTATAGAATGGGAAAAGATTTTCAGCAACTCTACAAGTGACAGAGGACTGATATCTAAAATATATAGAGAACTCAAGAAACTAGAGCCCCAAACCTTGAATAACCCAATCAAAAAATGGGGTTCAGAACTAAAAAGGAAATTCTCGACAGAACTACAAATGGCTGAAAGGCACTTGAAAAATTGTTAGACATCTTTAGCCATCAGAGAAATGCAAATCAAAACATATTTGAGATACCACCTTACACTTGTCAGATTGGCTAAGATAAAAGACACAGATGGCAGCCTATGCTGGAGAGATTGCAGAGCAAGAGGAACACTCCTCCATTGTTGGTGGCAGTGTAAGTATGTTCAGCCACTCTGGAATGCAATATTGCAGTTTCTCAGAAAACAGGGAATCAATCTCTCCAAGGATCCAGCAATACCACTATTGGGCATATACCCTAGAGATGCACATTTGTACTTCAAAAGCCTTAGCTCAACTATGTTCATAGCAGCATTATTTGTAATAGCATGAACCTGGAAACAACCTAGATGCCCCTCAACTGAAGAATGGATTTATAAACTATGGTACATCTATACAACGGACTACTACTCAGCAATAAGAAAAATTGATATCCTCAAATTTGCAGGCAAATGAATGGATTTGGAAAATGTCCTCCTGATTGAGGTATCACAAACCCAGAAAGATAAGTATGGAATGTACTCAGTCATTAGTGGACTTTAAACAAAAGCAAAGCATGTCAACCTGCAATCCACAACCACTGAATATCTTGGGATCTGAAACACCTTGGACCAGCACCTTGGTGCCCATTCCCTTCAGAGGAAAACCTGACCCAATCTTGATGTTGGGGTGAGGAAAGCAGATTTGCCTGGAGTGGATGCTGACATATGCCACTTGGGACCTTGGACTACCTGCCCTTGCTAGGGAGGAGATAAAGTGATGCAGAGAAGAAAGAGTAACTGGGGTGGTAGTGGCAGGGGAAAGGAGTTTGAACAAGAGGGTACATAGATAAAAAAATATGACTTTATTAATAATAACAAAAGAAAAGAAAAAATAATGCAATTAAATTTAAAAAAGAAACTAAGAAAATCCAAATTCAAATTGGAACTTCAATATACCTTGTAATTATGAGGAAAATTATATAGAAACCTCAGTAAAGAAGTTTTGAAAATCATTATCATATATATCAACATGATTGACATTTGCAGGATACAGCTGTTGTCCAACAAGGGCAAAGTCCAAGTCATTCTGAGTGTGAAGGGAAAGAGCTTTGCACTGAATTAAAATGAATATGTAAAGCATTTAAACACATAATATGTGGTTGTGACTGTGTTCAAAATTTTTAATTAATATCATTCTAGATTATGAACACTAAAACTCTAGAGCTGCATGTGATGGCACAAGCCTATAATAGCAGAACTCAGTAAGCAGAGGCAAGAAGATGAATGGAAGCTTGAAGTTATTCGGGTGTACAGGAAAGTTCCACTCAAGCCAGGACTAAATACTACCTCTCTCTCTCGTGCCTCTCCCTCTCTCCCTCTCTCCCTCTCTCTATCTCTCTCATAGACACACACATAAAAATCATATAAATAAAGATTTTTGATACGGTCCTCTAATTTAAAAAAGTTTCAGAGTTAAACCTAAAACTCTGACAACTTAAAGAAAAATAACTAGATCAAATTGTTTAAATATAGAAAAACCACTAGATAAACCAGTTGTATAAATGACTCCCCTCACTGCTCTGACAGACACCAGACAAAGAATGCTGTGTAGATGGCTCACTACTTCTTCTAGAGGGTGGGACATAGTTTACCCACAACCACAAGACTATTTGTTTACACTGTGTAAAGATGTGTCACTATGATTAGTTTAAAAGAGCTGACTGGCCCATACCTAGGCAGGAAAGAATAGGTGAGACTTCGGGCAAGGAGAGGAACTAAGGATGAATCTAGGTGTATAAAGTTGGCCAACATATTCAGAGCGAGTCAGACATGCCATACTGAGGAAAGGTAAAGAATCATGTCAAAAAATGTAATTTTTTAAAAATATATGGATTAAGTAAGTTATAAGAGGTAGTTGGGGGAAAGCCTAAGCTAAGACCAAGCTTTCATAATTAATTTGTCTCCATTACATTATATCTGAGCTGGCTGCCGCCCCCCCCCAAAAAATTCTTACTTCATATCTGAAACTTCAGCTCTAGGTGATCTGACATGTTCTGGTCTCTGTAGGCATGGTACACATGTATACAAACCCACACACATATACTCATAATTTAAAAATATAACATGCTAATGTGGGTGAGGAAAAAGCTCCCAAGGCTTCAATCCTACACAAAGAACCAGAAGCAACTAAGGAATGCTGAGAGCAGAAGGAAGACCACACGATTAATCATCAGATAAATGGTCAGCTCAGATAAAGTAACATTATTCCAACTGAGCAGATTGTATTTAGAAATATATATATGTATATATAGTTATATATCATGTATAATTTTTTTAAAAAAATAGGCCGTGAATTTGAAAGAGTGAAAGAAAGAGTACATGAGAGCTTAGAGAGAAGAAAGGGAAGGAAGAAATTATGTAATTTTATTATAATTTTAAATATTTTAATTGTTTTTTAAAATAAAATAAAATCCTTAAAAAAACACACAAAATCAAGTTAAGAAAGGAAAGTTTTATTTAAATCACAGGTTGAGGCTAGAGTCCATCACTGTAGGAAAGATATGTCAGAAGGAGCAGAAGATATCCATTATTGGGAAGCAGAGAGATGAATGCTTGTGCTAGCCTTACATTCTCCATTTTATTCAGTCCAAGTAATTCATGGTCATTTAGAGCAGTCTTTTCACCATAATTAACCTAAATAATCTCTCACAGACATACCCAGAAGCTTATATTTTCAGCATTCTAGATCTTGTTAACTTAATATTAACATTAACCATCACAGGAGGATAGATAGATAGATAGATAGATAGATAGATAGATAGATAGATAATAAAGGTCAAAGATATATATATATACATATGTATACACATATTTATTTATTTATATTTATATATCAAGGGAATGTGAGGAGAGTAATAAAACAAAACAGAAAAAAAGAGAGAGAAACAGACAGACATGAGAATAGAAAAGAAATTAACAGAGTAGGCAAAGAGGATACACAAAAATAAAATATAAATATGCCATAACAAAACCTGTAATGAAATTCATCATTGTGTATGCTAATTTGAAAGATTTGATTAAAGTAAACAACAGATAAAAAATAAGTAAGAATAACACCACTTGTCAGCTGAAAATAAATAAGAGAAAAAATTGGAAAATTTAAATACAAAATTGTAGCTGGCGCCGTAAGAACAAAAATAAAGGACACAAATTATCTCTGTTAAAAATGAAAGAGAACAAGTAATTACTGCAGATTTAGAGTGAGAAAAGATAAAAAGTAACATCATGAGCAATTTTATGCCAGTAATTTCAAAACCTTATATAAATAGTCATAACCAAAGATGCTGTGAACAGACTCAGGGTAATACACTTCACAACCTAAGTAAAATAGGAAAGCTTCATGAAAGTCAACAAAATGACACAGGTACAGCACATCTGAACAGCTCTTATGATTTACGAAAATGGAATTGAAGGTGGGAAGCTTTCTCCAACAGGGAACTCAAGAGCCAAATGGATCACCTGCTGAATAGTAGCTAACATTTGACTGAGGAGTGAAAACCTATTACAGCTCTTTCAAAAGAAAAAGAGTCTCTGGTACTTTTTAAGCAAACATTATTCCCAAACTCAAACCAAAGTCATTAGCATAAACCTTAGAGCACTATACTTTACATGCAAGTCTGAAACATTTTAACAGATCTAATTCAAACTATGTATGCAAAGGAAAGCACTTTGCTGACAAGTGGTGTTAACACAAGAACACAAGAGTGGTTCAACACTTTAAAAATAGTCAATATAGGCCTGGAATGATGTCTCAGTGACTAAGCACACTGGCTCCTCTCATAGAGAATCCAAGTTCAATTCCCAGCACCCACAAGGTGGGGCTCACAATCTTTTGTTAACAGCAGCTATAGAGGATCCGATATCTTGTTCTGATTTCGAGGGGCAACAAGCACATGTACACACACACACACACACACACACACACACACACACATATATATATATACATATATATATACGCTTTTAAACAAAACACTCAAGCACATAAATACATTTTTAAAAAAGGGGAGCTCCATTTAAAAAAATTCAACACTATATTTAACACTATCCACAAACTAAAATAGAAATAAAGATACATCTAATATAATCAGAAAATTATCATAATTCATTACAAAATATTAGTAAACTCTCATTAAGAAGGAAAGTTGTGAACCCAACCTCATTACAAGAAAACCTATCACAAACTTCATTTACATTTAATATAAAATAAAAAAACACAAATGTTCACAGCAGAAAAGCAAACAAAATATCATGAACTCATATACATTGTCTAGTCAGCAATGAAAGAGAGAGCTAATAATTGCTAACATAGAGTTGAAACTTAAATATATTACAGTAAGTGAAAAAAACTATGTATTGATTGCATTTATATGTAATAATCATAAAAGGAAGATTTGCATACAGAAAGAAGAAGGGCACTGGAGCTGGAAATTACCAGCACAGTGCTTTGAGGGATGCCCCAGGTGCACTACATCACTGTTGTGAAAATGGTTTCAAAATTAAATAAATTTACTAATATTTATTGAGTTCCATATTAATAAGGGAAGCTATAACACTTTTTTGCTAAAAAAAATACTATTCAGGAAATTAAGAGAACAATTTCTTGATAAAAATATTTTTATTGTTTGGCTTTTTTTTTAATTTGAATAAAGTCAAGGGGATCCATGTATCTCCTTGTTCAAATACCCTTCCCCCTCCCAAACCTCCCAGTCACTCTCACTTCTCATCTCTTCCCCAGCAAGGGCTAGAAGTTCCAAGGTCCCAATGTGGCTTAGTTGAGCATCCACTCCAGGCAGATCCACTTTCCTCATCCCAACATCAAGACTGGTTCAGGTGTTCCTCTGGAGGGAATGGGCTCCAAGGTGCCAGATGGTTAAAGATATTGAGCATTTTTTCAAGTGTCTTTCAGCCATTTGTAATTCTGCTGAGAATTCCCTTTTTAGTTCTGAACCCTATTTTTTGATTGGATTATTCAAGCTTTTGGGCTCTAGTTTCTTGAGTTCTCTATATATTTTAGAGGTCAGTCCTCTGTCACTTGTAGGTTGGTAAATTTCCCATTCTGTAGGCTGTTGTCTTGTCTTATTGACGGTGTCCTTGGATTTATAGAAGCTTCTCAGTTTCAGGAGATCCCACATATTGATTTTTGTTCATAGTGTCAGTGCCACTGCTGTTATATTTAGGAAGTGGTCACCTGTGCCAATTCATTGGAGAGTATTTCCCACTTTCTTTTCTATCAAGTTCAGTATAGCTGGGTTTATGTTGTGGTCTTTGACCCACTTAGATTTGAGTTTTTGCAGGGTGATAAGTTTGAATCTATTTGCATTTTTCTACACACTACCATCCAGCTATGTCAACACCATTTGTTAAAGATACTATCGTTTTTCCACTGAATATTTTGAGCCTCTTTTTCAAAGATCAGGTGTTCATAGCTTTGTGGTTTAATGTCGGGGTCTTCAGTTTGATTCCATTGATCCACAAGTTTGTTTATGAAAAAGGTAATGTTTCCCTTATTTCTTTTTCAGCCTGTTTGTTTTAGTTTATAGGAGGGCTACTAATTTCTTTGAGTTAATCTTATATCTTGCTACATTGCTAAAGGTGTTGATCAACTGTCAAAGTTCTCTGGTAGAATTTTGTGGATCACTTATGTATGCAATTACATCATATGCAAATAGAGATAGTTTTACTTCTTTTCCACTTTGTATCCCCTTAAGCTCCTTATGTTTTCTTATTGCTTTAGATAAAACTTTGAGAACTATATTGAATAGATACGAGGAGAGAGGTCATCTTTGTCTAGTTCCTGATTTTAGTGGGATTGCTATGAGTATTTCTCCATTATTTGATGTTGGTGGTTGGCTTCTTGTAAATTGCCTTTATTATATTTAGATATTTTTCCATTATTTCTCATCTCTCCAGGACTTTTATCATAAAGGATTGTTGGATTTTGTCAAAGGCTTTTTCATTGTCTAAGGATATAATCATTTGGTTTTTTTCATCAGTTTGTTTATATAATTGAGGACATTTACAGTTTTTCATATGTTGAACCATCCTTGCATTTCTGGGATGAAGCTTGCTTGATCATGGTGCATGATATTTTTATTATTATTATTATTATTATTGTTATTATGAACAAAGATGTCACACTTTCTATCCTTGCATATCCTTATTCAAGATCCCTTCCCGCTACCACCAAATCAGGTCATTCATTCTTCTCCACAACCCCCCATCCCATCCCTGGGCAGGCAGCAGGCAGGCATGATATTTTTTATATGTTGTTTTATACAGTTTGCCAGAATTTTGTTGAGAATTTTAGCATGAATATTCATGAGGGAAATTGGTTTATAGTTCTCCTTCTTTGTGTGGTGTGAGTATTAGGGTAATTGTGGCTTCATAAAAATAGTTTGGCAATATTCCTTTAGTTTCTCCTGTGTAGAACAATTTTAAGAGTATTGATAATAGCTCTATAATAGCTCTTCTTTGAATGTCTGGTAGAACTCTGCGCCAAAACAATTGGACCTAGGTTTTGTTTTGTTTTTTTTTTCTTGGAAGGGATTTAATGACAGCTTCTATTTCCTTTAGGGTTATTGGTCTGTTTAGGTATTTAATCTGACATTGGTTTAATTTTAGTAAATGGTACCTGTCCGAAAAGCTGCCCATTTCTTCTAGGTTTTCCAATTTTGTGGAATATAGGTTTTCAAAGTATGGCCTGATAATTCTCTGGATTGTCTGAGGGTCTGTTATTATATATTAAAATTTTTTCTTTCTTCTGTATGTTTTGTGGCTTGATTATTATGTGGTGAGCAGATTATTTTGGGGGGGGTCAAATCCATTTGGTGTTTGGTAAGCTTCTTGTATATTTACAGGCATTTCCTTCTTTTGGTTGAGAAAGTTTTCTTCTATGATTTTATTGAATGCATTATTAGTGCTTTTGAATTGGTATTCTTCTCCTTCTTCTATTCCTATTATTCTCAGGTTAGGTCTTCTTATGGTATTTAAATTTTCTGAACATTTTGTGTTATGGTTTTTTTGGTTTTAGTGATTTCTTTGACTGATATATCTATTTCTGCTGTTGAATCATCCACTCCAGAGATTCTCTCTTTCATCTCTTGGGTTCTGTTGGTTATGCTTGTATCTGTAGTTCCAGCTCTTTTCTTAGATTTTCTATTTCCACCTTTGCCTCATTTTGTTTCAATTTTTATTGCTTCTATTTCAGTTTTCAATTCCTGGAATGTTTCTTTCATTTTTGGTTTTCCTTTTCTTGATTTTCTTTCAAGGATTTGTTCATCTCTTACTATTTTTTTTGTTTGTATTTTCTTCTATTTCTTTGAGGGAATTTTTTATATCTTCATTTAAGGCTTCTACAATCTTCATAAAGATGTTTTTGCTGTTGTTTCCTTAATAAAAGCCCTGGTCCAGATGGTTTTAGTGCAGAATTCTACCAGACACTCAAAGAAGAATTATTACCATAACTCCTCAAACTATTTCACACAGTAGAAACTGAAGGAATATTGCCAAATTCCTTTTATGAGGCCACAATCACCCTAATACCCAAGCCACTCAAAGACACAACAAAGAAGGAGGATTGCAGACCAATTTCCCTCATGAATATTGATGCAAAAATTCTCAACAAAATTTTGGCAAACCATATACAACAATGTATATAAGATATCGTCCACCACAACCAAGTAGGCTTCATCCCAGAAATGCAGGGCTAGTTTAACATATGAAAAAGTGTAAATGTTATCCATCATATAAACAAACTAAAGGAACAAAACCAAATGATCATATCCTTAGATGCTGAAAAAGCCTTTGACAAAATCCAACACTCCTTTATGATTAAAGCCCTGGAGAGATCAGGAATACAGGGAGAATATCTAAATATAATAAAGGAGATTTACATGAAGTCGACAGCCAACATCAAACTTAATGGCGAAAAACTCAAAGCAATTCCACTAAAATCAGGAACTAGACAAGGATGTCCTCTCTCCCTTTATCTATTCAATATAGTTCTCGGAATTTTAGCTAAAGCAATAAGAGAATGAAAGGAGATTAAGAGGATACAAATTGGAAAAGATGTGAAACTATCTCTATTTGCAGATGATATGATTGTATACATAAGTGACCCACAAAATTCTTCCAAGGAACTGCTATGGCTGATAAACACCTTCAGCAATGTAGCAGGATACAAGATTAACTCAAAGAAATCAGTAGCCCTTCTATACACTAAAGATAGAAGAGCTGAAAAAGAAATAAGGGAAACATTATTCTTCATAATAGCTGCAAATAGTATTAGATACTTTGGAGTAACTATAACCAAAGAAGTAACAGATCTATTTGACAAAAATTTTAAATCACTGAAGAAAGAAACTGAAGAGGATATCAGAAAATGAAAAGCTCACCCATGTTCCTGGATAGGTAGGATCAACATAGTAAAAATGGCAATTCTACTAAAAGCAATCTACAGATTCAATGCACTGCCATCAAAACCCTTCTGTTTTCTCTTCATTGCTCTGTTTGAGTCTTGGTGTTATAGATCCACCACTTTCTTCTGGCACTGCCTTGTTGTTCTTTATATTGTTATATGTATTCTTGCCCTGGCCCCTGCCCATGGCTTAAGTAGTTCTCATTTAGTCATGTTCTGGTCAGTTGTGGCTAAAGGGCCTCTGTGTCTCCTGTCTTCTCTGAGCAAGGGGTCTTCTTGATCTCTGACTCTGCTTTGGACATGGTTCTGAGTTTCAAAAGCACCTGATTTTCTATGATGGCATACCTCGCTCTGGAGGCTGGATCATTTTTGTTAGGGGTCACTGGGGGAGGCTTCTCCCAGCTAAAGGCTGGGCTCTGTCTGCTATGATTCCATTCTGGACACAGGTCTGGGTTTCAAAGGTGTCAGTCCATCTCTGATGACCCAGTTCATCCTTGAGGTGGGGCCTGACCATGGGAGGTCTCTTCTGTTAGAGGTCGCAGGGGGTGCTATAGCTCCCAGCTATAGCCTAGAGCCTGTCTGCTAGCTGGGGTCTGAGATTATAACTTTGAGTGTGATCCTGGCCCCAGGAGACAGATTCTCTGGACTGGCAGCCCAGAAGCCAAAATCTGCTCACCTATGATTCTACTCTGGACATAAGTTTAGAACAATATTTTTACAAGTAGAATTGTAGAAGGGAATTAAAGTATATTATGAAATCAGCACATCATATTTCAACACATCCAAATAAACACAAAGATGGAAGTTTGTGAAAACTTTTTCTACCTTTGTAAAATGTTAAAACTTTAAGTACTTCACTACAACACCTTAAATTTAGAGTACAGAAACATAATGAAACTTTTATGAGGTCATTATTCATGTATATGACTCCTAAAACATTGGAAAAACTTTTTCAAAATAATTTTCAGATTTCATTCTTATTTTTCTGTTATGATGGTTTTCATTCATCATTTTTCACCAAGTAAAGAGATAAAATTCTAGCATCTCTACTTTAGGGAAATAAAATTTTATTCTGGTCTAGCAAAGTGGCAGCAGTAGAATCTTTTATAGGGTGTATGACCTAACTTGGCCCAGGAAGCACATGTATATCATACTAATAAAAACCCTCTTGCATTCATTTTTTCAACAGCAATTGGTCTATCTTGGAAAGCCATACCTTCCAAACAAGGAGAAGAATGTCCAAACCAGGTGGTTTTAAATACACAGAAGCTTCAATATAGACTGTGTTAGATTAATTTTCTCATCTATCACTCTGCCCCAAACCAGCCAAAGCTGTAAACACCTACAATTCCAAGGACAAGAATCTAATAGCTTTCATTCCTTGGTACCTTTTTTATTAGCAGCTTTATACACACAGAAATCACCAAATGAAACTACATGACACAAATGTGAATAACAACTACTTCAATGGAATTCATCAGCCCTCCCTACAATCATAGTCCTTTCCCAACTTTCTAATCACCATCAACAACAGACTCCATTCTCCTCCCAGCCTGATTGCCCCTCATAGTTAATCAAACACTTGTCCACCCATCCTCAGAAACAAACAGTGGCCTGCGAATGACATGACCAGAACCATGGGAGTGCTTGTTAGAAACATCATTTCACTTGGCTCCAGACCCGTTACTTCTGGGTGCCCAGGAAAGGACTCCTAGGATGTGTATTTGCAGTGAGTCTAAGTTCCAAGCTATTGAAGTCTGGATTTTCTAACTCTCCTGGTTCTTCCCTAAAGTAGATTCCATGTCAAGAAGCTAGTAACAGGAGGCCTATGAGAAGGCTCAGTGTGTAAAAGTTCTTGCTACACACACACAAACACACACACACACACACACACACACACACATGCACACACACGAAATAAATGTAATTTTTGTAAGGAAGAAACTGGCAGTTTATCTTCCTCTCCAGTATAAAGGGAAGGACAATGCTCTTTTTTATAACAAATTCTTTTTATTCAAGGAAATTTTGTGTGCATGCCTGCGTGTGTATTTGTGATACATATCTATCTATATAGTGTATACACACATATGTGGGTGTGGGTTATCATACCCTATTACATGTATATGTAGTAGATCTGGGTGTTGATAGAAAATTCTCATGAAAAACTTGGGAGTTTATAAGTAGATCACAAAGTACATTACCCATGAAATACACAGGTTGTCATCACAAGAGTGTAAATGCACTTGGTCACTGCTTGAGGGCCACCTCTCAATGCTCTTTAGTTTGCTCATGCATGTGTTCTTCATAACCCACAGTCCTGCGGTGACATATTTTATATTTAATAAAACCAGTCTGGAATATCAGAGAACAGATCCACACACAGTCAAGCCAGGAGGGTCATAGAGTAGTAACTCATGCCTTTAATACCAGCACAGAGAAGACCTAGAGTAGTCACCTATGCCTTTAATCCCATAACTCCACAGACAGAGATCTTTCTGTGTTTCTGTGAGTTCAAAATCTAACTACCAAATAGTAGTAGCTCATACCTTTAATCTTAACTCTAGAATATTATGTAGAGTTCAACAGTAAGTGAAACAATTGGGTGAAGAAGTTATTTAGGGCAGCCATAGGAAGACAGAAAATTATTCTGTAGAAGTAATGGGGAACCAGGCTGAAGAAACTGGAAGACAGGTTTTACCCTGAGAAGTTGGCTGGCTGATATTTGACTGTGGTCTGTTTCCTTTTTCTGATATTCCAGCTTTTCCCCAATATCTAGAGCTGAATTTTCATTAAATACAAACTAGAATTTGCGTTTTATAGTTCCTATGAGGAAAATACATTGTATCACTGGTTTCTTTATTTCTAAATAGTTACAATAAAACTTTCAAATGGAAATTCAAGGAAGAAAATGAATAAATTAACTCTTAAATGTACTATAAATTCACATCATCTGTGTTCAGTTTTATGAATATATTTGATTACCTTTCTCCAAAGGAACTTAAGGATATATTATTCCAGACAAAATATCATAGAAAGAACTAAACAGAATCAGTCTCTTGTTAATGCCTCATCAGCTTTTGCTTCCTTTTTGTGTAAAAGGGCATTTCAAATGTTATAATTGTGATGTATGTGAAAGCTGCAAGCACAAAATAATGCAGCTATATAGTAGTAATTACAGAACAGCTACCAGTATCTCCAATGTTTTAAAAGCAAGGATTCAAGTAGAATAATCATAAATCACTACTTATGTCTTTGATTTTGATAAGTGTCAGCAGTCATGAGTACTCTGTTATACACTCTCGGTTTAATTGTGTATTAATTTTGAAGATGCTAGTAAAAGTACTAAGTAACTTAGTAGAAGTAAACACTTTCTAACTCACTTAATACCAAGTATATCACATTAAAGTAGAATGTCCAAGAAGTTCTAACCTTGCACAACATTCTTTCTTTTCTAATTACTTAAATGAGTCACAAATACACTTGGAAGATGAAAGACCCATGAAAAGGATAATTGGAAGATGGAAAAAATCTTTTATTACTCTTTATGGAAATTAACAAGTGAAAGATATTTGAGATTTGACATCACATCAATCAGGGCTCCCAGTAAGAATCAGAATTCACCCAAGGGATTCAAATCAAGGCACGTTTAGGAAAGATGCTTCAATGAATGGTGTAGAGAGGATTAAGAAAGGAAGAAGGGATGTGGGACCCTTGGTATAAAGCCATCAGAACCATGAAGGCTGGAGGAATCTTGAGTATCACCAGAATACTTGAGAGATTCAATTATAAAGGAGTGACCTCTTCCTCCTGCCATATAGAAAAACAGCATTTGCTGGAGATGGTCCAGGCAGAATGGAAAAATGTCCATCCCTTTCTTACTGTTTTCTAGCCTCTTAACTAGAGGCTCTATTTGGTGAAATCTGATTAAACTGGCCAAAAAGAAACTCAAGAAAGGAGGCAGGTAATGGTAGTATTTCTGCATCACAGAAATAAATAGGGAAAAAATATCAACTAAAGAACAAAGAGGATAGACAGAGAAGGCATGACAGTGCAGATGTCAAAGAGCATAGTCTTAACTCCTGTGATGCCCAAGGAGAAAAAACTGAGCATTCAGTTTTTCTAGTGTGCATCATTTCACTGTATCTCTTCCCATCAAAGAAACATGACTAGATATGACTAGATATTTTACAGAATCTGTGTGACAGTTACAAACTCAAGTGCTCACAAACACTTGTGAAAACTTCTCAGTAAAGCAGGCTGGCCCTGGGTGTTGTTTGATCACCATCCATAGGAAGCAACAGGCTTCCAAAATAATTTATGGGCTTTTTTGTAAATGGGAAAATCATAAGAGTGGGTATGAAACTGAGAGTCTGATAACTGAGTTTGATGGGATGCATGATGTAAAATCACCAAATAATAAATAAAAATACTATGCACAAAAGAACTAACAATCCAGATCAATTTGTTGTCCCAAGATCTTAGTGCATAAGTTGAAAGAGAAGGGATATGGTAGCTAATAGCTGTCAGTCAAAGAGTAAGTTTTGTATGTTGCTAGGGATATACTTTTGGTTCCTGCCTATCTCTCTCAGGCCTTGCTCAGCTGCAGCACCCATTCCCCATTCTTTATAGTACATAGGTTATCTCAGTGGCCCCATCCCATTACTGTGACTGATAAAATAAATTTTTTCTAAAAGCTTAGTTTTACAATGTTATAACAGTTTGGAAAGACTGGAAAGCATGAGTCCATTGTGTACTTTAGTAATTCAGTCTGAGCACATTGATGTAACCAAATGTCATGGAGCTGGTAGTTTATAAGTAGCAGACATTAACTTCTCACTATCCTAGAGGCTGATGGTGGGCATCATCATATCTCAGGGCTCAGCCAATACATATATCATGGTTAGTTTACAGTGCCTGCTCACTGAATTTCCACAGAGCAAGGTGTGAGGGGCTCACTCAAGTTTCTGAGAATTCCTCATAGGAATATGGTTCCTACTTTCATGTAGGAACTTCACTGGGTAAGGGATATCCAGGTAGCAAGTAAATATTGTTACTGGATGTGTGTGAAACAGTGCTTCTAGACAAGATTAGCTCTATCTGAAACTTCAAAATGAACAGGATGAAGTCTCAACATGAAAATGAGACTATTTTTATAACTGAAATTCATGAAAGGTCTGAATCTACTTGGTATTCCATAAAGAAATTCCACTAGGTCTTCTCAAGAATTTAACAGACTACTGTCTTGGAGACCAATGATCAAACAATTGTTTTTATTAGTTTATAGTTTATAATAGTTATATAAAATAGTAGGTTTTATCATCACACACACACATATATACACACATACATATATATACGTATATATGTATACATATATACGTATATATATGTATGTGTGTATATATATGTGTGTGTGTGTGTGTGTGTGTGTGTGTGTGTGTGTGTGTGTGTGTGTGTATTTAATGTGCCTTGGCACATTTACCTTCATTTTTCTCTTCCCTATTAGTCCCTACAACAGTCTTAACTTCATGTTGTGACCTTCAAGTGTGACTTACTAATACTATCTCCATGGGGCACAGAGTTTCTACATTAAGATTCCAGAGGGGCGCAAACTTTTACAACATCTATTCTTATTAATATAGTCTGCAGTGATATGTTACATATTTAATAAAACCTGGAATATCAAGAGATCAGCCCACAGTCAAAAACTTAGGCAGAGATAGCTCCAGGAGTTCTGGATCTCTGTGAGTACAAGGCCAAACAGCTGGGCTTTAAGAGCAGTGGTAACTCACCATAGATCAGGAAGTTCTGGATCGTTCAGTACAAAGCAAAGAGCTGGGCTTTAATGGTACACACCTTTAATCTGAGCACAGGAAAAACCAAGAATGATAACCTATGCCTTTAATCCCATAACTCCAGTAGCAGAGATCTTTCTGTGTTTCTGTGAGTTCAAAGCTGACTACCAAATAGAGTAGCCTTTAATCCTAACCTGGATGGGATACAGCTGGGCAAGAAGTGTATTTAAGGCAAGCTTAGGAAAACAGCAGCAATTAGAAGTGACCAGGAGTGAGGCTGAGGAAGCTGGAAGATAGCTAGGTGAGATTTGACTGTGATGTTTTCTCTCTCTGATATTTCAGCCTTCCCCTGATATTTGGCTCTGAGTCTCTTTTATTATAATCGGAGTTCATGCAACAATAGTTCTGTTTCTACTATTGTTTATCTCCTCAAATCTATTCCTTTGCTTGTACATTAGACTGTTGTGTAAGAAAAAATATCTGCTTTCTCTAAACCAATTTATTTGTTGCCTTTTTTTCTTGCTCAATAAAATAAAAATGACTTGGTGCTAAGGTAAAGAATTTGGATGGAATATCATACTAGGAAATTTACAGAAAGCACCAAGACTAAGTATTTTGTGCCAGGAATCTTCAGGGAACATTTTACTCAGTTCAAATCATTAAACATTTGTTCAACATTATGTGACATCTAGAGAAAGTTGTCAATAAGTTACGCAGGCTGTTTTGTATGTTTCTTTGACTTACATTTTCCAATTCAAAACTGTTTTATTTTTTAAATCATCCACATGTATGCTGTATTCTGTAAAGCTTAGCACCTTGACCCAGTTTAGGACTGCTAAGGAGAGAAAGAAAAGACAGACCCACATAAAGAGAAGCTGGGATCTGGGGCTTTGAGCTTGCTTTAACAGGGTGCACACTGCAATGCAACAACCTAAAACCTAGTGTGTTTGCTGTGTATATCACAGGCCAGGGCTCAGAATGTCTCACTCGGAGGTCTCTGTACGGCAACAGTCTGGGTAGGTTTTGCATACTCAGGTCAATTGTTCCTGAACATAGTTTCACACACTATCAACATTCTCATTCAGACCAAAGGAAGATGTTGCAGTCCCTCTGAGTCTCACTTTAGGGGTTAGTCTTTACCAATTTCCCATGTTCCTTAAGCCTTGGTCCTTGACATGGCTGAGTCCGTGTCAACAACATACATTCATTCAGGACTTCTTCTGCTTCCCACACAATTATGAGTGTAGCATAATATTTTGATACATATGAATAAGAATATATGTGTAATTATCATAGTTTAGAGCAATCTGGTTATATGCATAAATTTTATTTTAGAACAAAAAGAGCCAGATGATCCTTAACAGGATAGAAATCCAGGGTGGTCACTGGTTGAAGTGAGAGGTGGAAACAACAATATCCAGGAAGCTTCTAGAAGAAATGACTGCAGGAAAATAAATAAGGAGATGCTTAGTCAAGAAGAAAGTTTTTCTTGACTTTTCTTTAAATTCAACTGTTGTCCCTGCTTACTGGGATCACATTTTCTGTGGCATTCTGACATTGTCCTCAGATTCTATCCCTGAGCCTCCTACAGCAAGCAAAATAACTCTACTGACATAACATGGCCCATAAGAAATAGGATGCAGAGGAAGGCAGTGTACACCATGCGACAGCAAATGCCGAGGCCCGAAGCTTTACAAATTGCTTCCCAGAGTTTGCGTCACAGCAATTTTCACTCACTTTGAAGGTTTCTCAAGGGCAAAGAATGTTTTTCTCTCCTAACAAACAGCCCCACTTGGCAGCAGGAGTACAGTGCACTGTGTATATCCAGACACCAAAGCTAATAAAGCAAACCTGATAAGCACAGGTTCAGAATTGAATCTAGTCCAAATTATCTTGTTCTCTCCACTGGGGACAAAGTGTTTAGTTCCCATTCGCAAACTGTGTGTTGAGGACTCACTGGCAAAAAATAAAAAAATAATAATAATAAAAAAGAAATAGATGGCTGTATATGAAGAACAGAAGCTGAAAATCAAAGACAACTGGATGTTTTTTTTTTTTCCTCATCCACCTCAACGTTACTATAGAATGTATATGGCTTGGCTATGTCTAGTCAAGTTTTGTAAACCACCTCCATAGGAAGGACAATAAAGACACTGGGTAGCTAGTGGCACCACAGCTCACTGAGAAATGTACTGAAAGGCAATTCCAAAGTAAATGTTACAGTTATTAGTGCAATGGTCCGTGTCACTCTGACATCTATGGAGAGCCACCTTATATAAACAGTCATGTTGAAGCACACTGTCTTCTTTAGCAAATACTGAGAAATTTAAAGTTGATTTGAGTTCAGCTTATGCTAGTAAATCCACCTACAGCCAGGTGAAAACTGTCATATGATTAAACCTCCTTATGTTGACATACATTTCTGTTGGAGAATCACTGAGGAAAAATAAAATACACAGAAAATCCAGAGTTCCACCAGTCATGCATAAAGGATACATTGCACAAATTTCGGTTTGCTTTAGAGAGCAAACATTATGCCATCACTCAATAAAATTAATCTAATTGTTTCTTTTCCTTAGGAACTATATGTGAAATATGTTTGCAACTTTCTCCTAAAGGGCTGATGCTGGCATTAAAAAAAAAAAAAAAAAAAAAAAAAAAAAAAAAAAAAAAAAAAAAAAAAAAAAAAAAAAAAAAAAAAAAAAAAAAAAAAAAAACTGTGATAATAAGCTTTGATTTAATTTCCTTCTAACTTTTTAAGTTCATCATTAAGCAAAAAAATGTTATGTGAAATGTATATCAAATGTTTCTCAAATGAAAGATTGGGAAATATTTTGAAGATCGTTGAAGATCAATAACTGTATTGGTGAAGGCATAGGAAAATGAACATTCTATGGCTCTGAATGTAAGCAGCAATGTTTAGAGTTTAGAAAGATTCTCCAAAGTAGGCACTCATTCTAAGAACACGGTTCTTAGACTTATCTACAGGAAACTATTGTTTCCATAAACAATATCTGTCACTATGGTCTTTTACAACAGCAAAATAATTGTTTAAAAATTAATAAGATATTAATGTTAAAATATATGACATTAAATGTGAACTCATTTATGATTTGATTTTAAAACAAGATAAATAGATGTGCTATTTTCCTACTCAGAAAAACATTGATTTCTTTGAAAATTGTTAAATACAGTAATAGCATAGAAATTTTTACAAAAGAAAACAGAAAGAAAGGAGAGGGAAACAAGAAGGGAGAGGAGAGAAGGAGAAATGGAGTGATGGAAGGATAGAGGAATGGAGGGACAAAGGGACAGAGGGAGGGAGGGATGGAGGGACAGAGGGGTGGAGGGATAGAGGGATGGAGGGACAAAAGGACAGAAGGAGGGATGGAGGAATGGAGGGACAGAGGGATAGAGGGATGGAGGGACAAAAGGACAGAAGGAGGGATGGAGCAATGGAAGGACAGAGGAAAGGACATCCTCAACAAATTCATCAGATCTCTGGAATGTGTTCTCCAAAGCATAATGTACCTTCAAAAATGTTTGTTTCTGTTGTACTTAAAAATGTATCACAGAAGATGGCATGAACCTTGTTTTTATTAAGTTATAAAAAAGGGAATTATTTAATTAACTAAAAAAATTGATGAATCTAGAGAACATCATATTAAGGTAAATAAGTCAGATTTACAATGACAAATATAGATTTCTTTTCCTCATAATGTTGATACACAAAACTGTGTCTAGTGTGTGCATATGCATGTGTCTATACATACATATATATATATGTACATGACATGAAAATAGAGAAGAGATTATGAAAAGGAAAAAAACTTGTGGGTATGGGAAAGGAAAAAGGAGAAAAAAGAGATGGGGTACTTGAGGCTGAATGCAGTCAAGCACAAGATACACTGGAAAGAAAATGTGTAGAATAAAGAACTATGTTCAGTAAAGAGATATGAGCAAAAATGTTAAACACTATGAACCATCATGAACAATTTTTGTAAACTCATATTGTATTTTTGAAAGCATAGGATGTAATTATTGCAGGTATCTGACAGTCCTACAGGTACTACATGAGCTACATGTCACTAAAATGGGGACATCAGAAAAGCCTAAGATTATTAGTCTGCCTAACTTCTACAGTAAAATACCAAAGTTGTTAACTTACCTTGTAAACAGCAGACACTATTTCGTAGCTCTAAGGGCTGACGAGAGCAAGATCAACGCACTGGCAGTATCAGGTCTGGTGAGGTCTTGCTTCTCACACCTTTTTTTCCTGTTTTTATTATGAATAACGTCACATTTTCTATCCCTGTGCATCCTTGTTCAAGGTCCCTTCCTCCTCCCACACCCTCCAGTCACTCTCTCTTCTCCACATCTCCCCATCTCCTCCCCAGCAAGGGCAGGAGGTCTCATGGTCCCAAGGTGACTTAGTTCAAAATCCACTCCAGGCAGATATGCTTTCCTAACCCCCATATCAAGACTGAGTCAGGTGTTTCTTTGGAGGGAATGGGCTCCAAGGTGCCAGTCCAAGATGTTTCAGATCCCAAGCTGTTCAGTGGTTATGGTTTGCAACTGGGATATGCTTTGCTTTTTGCTTTTTTTGTTTGTTTGTTTAGAGTCCACTAATGAGTGAGTACATCCCCTGCTTATCTTTCTGGATTTGTGATACCTTGCTCAGGAGAATATTCTCCAAAACAATCCATTTGCCTGCAAATTTAAGGATATCAATATTTCTTACTACTGAATAGTATCCCATGTGTAGATATAACACAGTTTGTTAATCAATTCTTCAGTTGAGGGGAATCTAGTTTGTTTCCAGGTTCTTGCTATTATGAATAATGCTGCTATGAACATAGTTGAGCTAATGCCTTTGGAGTGCCATTGTGCATCTTTAGGGTATACACCCAGAAGTGGTATTGCTAGATCCTTGGAGAGATTGATTCCCAGTTTTGTGAGAAACCTTCATACTGCATTCCAGAGTGGTAGAACAAGCTTACACTACCACCAACAATGGAGGAGTGTTCTGCTTGCTCTGCAACCTTTCCAGCATAGGATGTCATCTGTGTCTTGTATATCAGCCAGTCTGACAAGTGTAAGGTGGTATCCCAAATTTTTTTGATTTCCATTTCTCTGATGGTTAAAGATGTTGAGCACTTTTTCAAGTACCTTTCTACCATTCATAATTCTTCTGCCGAGAATTCCCTTTTTAGTTCTGAATCCCATTTTTTTATGATGATGATAATGGGTTCACTCTTTTTATTATTATTATTATTATTATTATTATTATTATTATTATTAACAAAAAAGTCACACTTTCTATTCTTGTATATCATTATTCAAGTTCCCTTCCCCATTCCAGTGCATCAGGACATTCTCTCTTCTCCACAATTCCTCATTCCCTCCCTGGGCAGGCAGCAGGCAGTCCCAAGGTCCCACTGTCCCAATATTGCTTAATTCAGTCTCCACTCCTGGCAGATCCAGTTTTCTCCCCCCTCCCTCAAGACTGAGTCAGGTGTTCCTCTAGGTGGAGTGGGATCCAAAGAGTCAGTCCAAGGTGTTTCTGATCCTAAGCTGTTCTGTGGTTGTGGTTTGCAGCTTGGGCATGCTTTGCTTTTTTCTTGTTTGTTTGTTTGTTTAGAGTCCACTAATGAGTTATTACATCCCCTGCTTATCTTTCTGGGTTTGTGATACCTCGCTCAGGAGGATATTTTCCAAATCCATCCATTTGCCTGCAAATTTTATGATATCATTTTTTTCTTACTGCTGAGTAGTACTCCATTGTGTAGATGTACCATAGGTTTTCTTTTAAGGATTTGTTCATATCTTCCAGTTTTTTGTTTGTATTTTCTTCTATCTCTTTAGGGTTATTTTTTTATATCTTCCTTGAAGGCTTCAATAATCTTCATAAAGGTGTTTTTGCTGTTGTTTCCTTCTGTTTTCTCTTCATTGCTCTTTTCAGGTCTTGTAGTTGTAGAACTACCACTTTCTTCTTGGTGTTGCCTTATTGTTCTTCATATTATTATATGTATTTTTGCACTGGTGTCTGCCCATGGCTTCAGTGGTTCACGATTAGGTAGCTCCTTGTCAGTTGTGACAAGAAGGCTTGTGTGTCTCCTGTCTCCTCTGAGCAAGGAGTCTTGTTGTTCTCTGACTCTTCTCTGGACAGGGGTCTGAATTTCAAAGCTTCAGTCCTTCTCTGATGACGTAGTTTGACCTGGAGGCGGGACCCGGCCGTGCAATGTCCCCTCTTTTAGGTCTGGCTGGAGGAGCCCCTCACAGCCAAACCCTAGTCCTGTCTGTAGGGAGACTCTGAGATCAGACTCTAGGGAATGACCCTGGTCCCAGAGAGTGACTTTCCAGATGGGTGGTCCAGGTGCCAGAATTTTGCTTCTTACCTCTTGTGTGGCATACTGTTTCTATATCCTCACACAGTCAGAGAAATAAGACAGTCTTCAGGTTCCTGTATGTCATTCTATTCTGATACCCTCATGATCTGGTTAGTTCCCAGAGGCCCAATTCTTTATGCTATCACATTTGTGTTTATGTCTCAATATGTCAGTTATGAGAAGGAGGATATAAAGATGCAGATGATAACACCAGAATTACATGAATTATATCTACCGTATGGCAAACCCTCTGTGTGGTCTATATAAATATGAGTAATGAGCAAATGCATGAAGAGATTTGGTCTGCCATTCTACTTTGTGTTTCTCAAAAAGTAGCAATAACATTAACCACCATTTCTTTTGTTTGCTATGTGCTACAATCATGTTGTTCAACCTTTTATTTCTCCCAACTATAATCTCCAATATCAGGAAGAAGAGCTGCTTTGCTGAAAGACTGAGCTTTTTGCTTAAAGTTATAAAACCACCAAAGAGCAAACCAGAATTTGAATCCTGCCTTAAACTGAAAACCCATGGAGTATGTATCTCCTCCCTGACCTAACTTCTTTTAATAATCCATCTTTTGTGAATTAACATACATATCCTGACTGGTTTGTTTTTCATTGTCTATTCTTATTAACTTGTTAATTTAGAAGATGTGATAATATATTATATATTTAATAAAATTACACTGGAATATCAGGGAACAGATCACCTACACTCAAGTCCTGAAGTCAGAGAGTGGTTATCTTTAATCCCATCACTCAGGATACAGATCTTTCTGTATTTCTTTGAGTCCAAGGCCTAACAACCAAACAGTAATAACTCAAACCTTTAATCTTAATTCTAGGACTATGATGCAGAGTTGAACCTAGAAGTACAACAACTAGGAGGGGAAGATATTTAAGGCAGGAGACAAACATTCAGGGGTTCTGTAGAAGCAACCAGCCAAACAGAGGATTCTTGAAGACAGCATTTACCCAGTTTGGCCTGAGAAGTTGGCTGGGTGAGAATTGATGTGGTCTGTTTCCTCCTCCTGATATTCCAGCTTTTCTCCAATATCTAACCCCAGGTTTTTATTATATACTAATGAGAATTTGTGCAATAGAAAAAAAATATGTGTGCACACAAAATCTGTGTTCTACAGGGTGCTCAAGTTCTGCTTCTACTGGAGAAATTTCCACGTTGTCAGCCAGTACTGCAGGTGTGGTAAAAATCTGATAACACGTATTATTTGGCTCAGTAGCACATCTTGGAGTTTATTTAAAATTGTACATTCATCTTGCAAACAAATCCCATTTAACCTTTTCTTTCTGCGTGTTAAGTCAAGATTATACTCACCATAAACTTTCTCTGCTAACTTTTCATGTTCTTATCTGAAATTCTTCTACTGCTTTGATTTCTTTCTAGACCTTTTCTACATAAAGTTTATGCCTCTTATGATCTAGTTGAGCCAGAACTGTATACAATACTTTAACACAATCTATCTTACATTCTTCATAAAAGAGTTCGTCTAAGAAAATGTCTACAACTCTTTTGAGTAATTGCTTGAAATCCAACTCCACATTGCAAAGAGTCACTATTTTGAACAGATAAACATAATATTTACTTTAAGCCTTCAGTTATCTATCTGTTTCGTTTTACTTTGTGACATTAGTCAGAGCCCCAAGTGGCTTGAAATCTGAACTGAGATAAACTGACGAAAGGCCAACAGGATGCATCCATTTGATGGTGTGGATTGGAGCAGAGGTAATAGTGTCCTGGGGTAACAGCTGCAGCAGTAGTTTTCATGGTCTATAGGAAACTAGCTGATTAAATAAGGCTGAGAGAGCAGTGCTATCACAGTCCATTCCTGTGATGTGGGTTTGAGAGTAAATTTCTTTGGCTCTTAATTACTCTATAATCTTTCTAATATTCAGTAACAAATCTTTTTGTTTTGATTTTTGAGACAGGGTCTCATTCAGTAACCCAAGCTAATTTAGAATTTGCTAAGTAGGCCAAGCTGGCCTTGAATTCATGGCAATATTGTTTCCTTCCCCAGGGCTGGGATTATATACATAAGCTACCATGACCAGGCCTTTATAATAATACCACAAAAAAAATAAATAAATTCACACTTTCTAAATGAAGTTTTAACTCTATATTTACCTGTTAGAAATTAATATGGAGAATATTTGTAAAACAAAATGTTTAAATATAGTTTGTTTCTCATTTTTTTACTTTTTTTTTAAATTCAATGAGAAAACAGCTGACAGAAACCTTCCATATTTAGAAACATGGTTTTTGTTTTTTTTTCCCAAAGATGTGCATGCCACAAGAACAGCTCTCCTTAATAAACAGAATTTCTTGGGGCAGTTTTCAAGTCTGTGTTGAAATGGAAAGAGACCATTCAGACTCTGAACCAGCAGAGAGGAAGTACAATGCAGACAGAGCTCCTCTCCCAGGTCAAGGTGGTCTCCTGCCTCATGAATACACAATGAGGAAGCTGTTCAAAACAGTACTGTGTATCACTGTCCCTTTTGGAGGCCATGTCCTCCACACAGTCACTGGAGAATCAAAGCCATTTGGATCACAGAATCTTAAATAATAATATTGCCCTCATGGTTCTCATAAGCACGTTGGGAACAGATTATGCAACAACTCAGTTAAGCTCACAAGAACAAATTTTCTTCTAGGTGTTTAACAACTGTCAACAAGCTGCCACCAAATCACCCAGTGCAACTCTTCTGCGTTCCAACACCATAATTGGCAGTTGTAGCATAGTAAAATCATAGATCTTTGAGTTATAATTTAGAGATGTTTCCCACCAGTAATTGAGTGGGTGTTTTCCCCCTATAATGTGAGTTTTAGCATTCTGTAGCATAAACTCATTAGCAGTGGGTGTCTAGGTAGAACTATAATGCTTATATCAGTTGACTTTCAAAATTGTATGTATCCTTCCCATCCAAAGAAACAACTGCCTACCTACCTAACTACACCTTGATTTTAAAAGATAAGTTACAAAAAGGAATGTTAAATATTTCTAGATGGGTCAACCCATAGAAAAATAAATGTCCATGCCATCTGTGAGGACAGACACTTGGACAAGGTTGGCATGAACACTAACTTGATAACTCCTTGAGCTGTTGTTCTGTATAACCTACTCTGGTTGTTTTGAACATGTTCTTCTCTTTTCAGCTACTGAAGCTCCTGTGATCAAAATGTCTGCATTCACATGGTGAAATCTAGTAATCTTAGGAAATGGAACCTTTAGGAATTGCTTAGATTTATAGTATGTAGGTGGGGATTACTGTCCTTACAGCAAGAGATAAGAGAAATTGTACCTTTTGTCATATAAGAGCCAGGTAGAAAGTGACATCTATGAAGAAAGAGCCATTGGACACATTTGAGTCTGGACTCTTGACCTGGGACAGCCAGGTACAGTCAGCATCCAGAGCCAGGAGCAATAAGCATGCTATTGAATTGTTGCCCAGTCTGTGGTATTTTGATAAAGGCCCAAAGACATTGCTATCTGCTGAGAGAACTTGCTCTGGTGATAGCCACTGACAGACACTGCCAGGAAAAAGAAGAGAAGCAGGAGGAAGGAAAGGAAACAAACAAACAAACAAAAAAAAAAGCAGAAGGACGAGAAATTGATGTACAGGAGGGGTTGGTTTTCTGGGGAGTACAGCATGAAACAACAACCCTGCATCACCTGGAGTATACCAAACCCCTAATGAGCAAAATTTAATCATTTAAATATTTATAGGTACAGCCTGGTGATGGACAGGACGGAGTGCTCCTCTCTGCATGCAAACCACATTGCCATGTGGCCAGAACCTCTGAAATATCAAGATTTGGCATTCCATCTGCTAAAGCCTACTTCCCCCACTCATCTCTGACCCTCATGAATAAAACAAGTGGAACACACAGATGTGGGAGTGTGTTCCCGGGTGATTATGAATGACCTCAAATTAGAGCTATAAAACAAGAAAATAGCTTTCTACCTTAAGAGCATTGTGAATCCTGTGCAATCCATTGTTTCATTATTTCAATTTAGTAAAATCTTTAAATAACAAGAGGAAGAATTGGACTCAGCTCTGAATGGGTATTATTTGCATCACTGCTCAGAAAATAGGATTTGTGCTTAACCTAGTGACAAATTTCAAAATAATTCTAGCCACCTAAGCAGGCCCACATTTAAAATACTCTGAAATTCTGCCATCTTGTGGGAATTTAGAAATATAACAAATGATTGGATTCAAATCATGTTCCTCATAATTTAACATATTTTTGGCATTGTATGAATGAACAATCCAAACCAACAAAAACAATAAGAAAAACTTGAGTCTTATTATTCCTCTCACTTCATACTTCATAGAAAGATAAATTTGCATTATTCCTAATCTCATTAATTTGAACCAAGCAAATTGGTAATTTAAAATTATTTTTACCTGAAAGAAATTTTGACCAACTTGTACCATTTTCCTCTTATCTTTTAAACATGGATTCTCACAGGCCAACTTTAGAATTGATAGCTCCACTTACTAACTAGTGTTTTTAGTTATCATGGAGTACAATAACTCAATGTGCTATTATATTACTTTTATGGGCATTTTCCTCTTTTTCATCATTCTCTCATCCTGTACTTTAATCACTATCCTACAATTACTTGTCTTTAGTTCTTTGCATCAATCTATTTTTTTCTGGATGAGCATTATTTAAGATTCATATCACATGTGTTAAAATCAAACTATTAAAATTGCATCTATTGATTTCATACATTCCTTCCTCTGAGGTTGTGTTGCAAAAGCATTATGTGAAACAATCTATAGGTCGTATCTTCATGTCATTTCAGATGAGTGAACTGGGCACATCACAGTCTATCCTACAGTGCAGAAAGATTCTTCAAAGGGTAGATAGAAGGAACATCTTGTGCCTAGTTCAATTAAAGCATGCATTTGTATGGTCTCTTCAAGAAGTTTTCAATGTAGAGTTTCCAGGAAACTGGCATAAAATCATAAGCACATTTTATGGGGTTCACTACTCAAAAATGACCAAGAATTGCCAAATAAAGGCATAAAGATGATTATGGATTGACTGCAGGGGTTAATGAGACATCATTAAATGTGTCAACACCAGAATTTTAAGAGTTATATAGAGTTAATAAGTGCCAACCAAGATCTATACAGATCTACTGTGTGACATCAAACTTGGACCCCTGATATGTCACCTTCTGAGACTCCTGGGATTACAGATGTCTGCCACAGCCTCAGCTTTTCCCACTTGGCTTCCTGACCCTGAGGTGAGCAGCTACAAGGCCCTGTGCTCTCAGTGGTTTGCCTGCCTTATTAAAGATGGAACAGGTTTCCTTTTCATCCTCCATCGCAAGAATTCCATGGCACCTCTGGAATCATGAGCCAAAATAAACCATTTCTCTTTAGAAGCTAATTACCTCAGGAAAAAAATTATTGCAATGAGAAACTTACCACAGGGAGTTAGCATTGAAACATGCCTATGCAATCAGATTCTAGAATGATATTAACTTCACTTTAACTGCCAAAAGTGAAATTAAATTTAAATTTAAAATTTTGCAAAACTTCTGCCAGACACAATATTCCCTACCCTCATTTTAAGGTTATTTATAGTTATGAACTATCTCTTTGAGGTACCCTAATTTAACCCTAAAGTCAACTTACATTTGACTTTAAAGCAATTTAGCATTTTATAAGATGTTTTCAAAATATACCTTAGTTAACAATAATATTAATTTACATAATCTGAACCCTGAACTAGAAGCCAAATTGTACATGAGAAGAAAAAGTAGGACTTTAAAATAGTCATCAAAAACCTCAGTCATTACAAAGATAATAAACCATGTGCCTAGAACTACAGTAGCTCAGTCATATGGTTGACCTACTCCTAGCCTTTGAGGAATCTCTGTGTTGATTTCCATGCTGGCTAGAGCAATTTTTACTCCCACCCAGAGAAAAGAGATCCCCTTTGCCCACATCTACACCAATATTTGTTGTCATTTGTTTGCTTAATCTTGGTAACCATCCTGTCTGGAGTATGATACAAATCTCAATGTAGTTTTAATTTGAATTTCTCTCATTGCTGACAATATTTAACATTTAAAAATCTTTCTTACTCCTTTTTTTAATTTCTTCTTTTGAAAATTGTGGGTTTAGAGCTAAAGCTCACTTTATCTAGATTGTCTGTTTTCTTGATTTGCTCTTAGAGTTTTCCGAATATTCCATGTATTAATTCTCTATCAGATATAAAGTTGGTGAAGATTTTTTTCGAACTCTCGCACTGTGGATGTCCTAGTCACTTTATTGTCTCCTTTGTTCCATATAAGCTTTTTAGTTTCCAAAGGTCCCACTTGTTAGTTGCTGGTGTTAATTTCTGGGCAGATGAAATGCAGTTTCTTGCCTGTGCCTATAGGTTACAGTGTTCTCCCTAGCTCTTCTTCTAGCAATTTCAGACCTTCAGCTTCCATATTGAGGTCTTTGATCCAAATGGTTTATTTGGAGTTGATTTCTGTATAGGATGGGCAATAAAGGTTTAATGTCATTCACCTACATATAAGCATCCAGCTTTCCTAAGATCATTTGTATAAACCCATAGCAACTCTGGCTGTGTGCATAAGACATGAACAAGATTAAGGCAAATAATGTTCCAGATGAGCTCAAAGGACCTAAATCCTAGCTACTGAAGGCTGATGACTGATAGGACAGGATTAGTTCTCCTCTGTCTTATGGCTTCTCATAGGTTCTTCATGCTCCAGTGTATCCCCTAACATATAGGCAGAACTAACTAGACTTGGTATGTTATAAGGGAAAAAAATGAAAATATGAAGGGAGTAGATTTGATTATAATACATGTCTGCAATTCTTAATAATTATCTAAATTAACTTGTAAAAGGTTAATGTGGGGCTAGAGAGATGGCTCAGCAGTTAAGAAAGCGTGTTATTGTCCCAAAGGACCTGACTTCAGCTTGCAGAAGTCTGGTTGAGTGACTCACAACCACCTTTAACTTCTACTCCAGATGGTTTCAACACTTCCGGCCTCTAAAGGCATCTACACTCAAATGGCCATACTTACTCTAACACACACATACACAGAAATCTAAAATAATAAAAATAAGTTCTCAAAAGGAAACAAGAAGAATGGACAGTGATGGTGCATGCCTTTAATCCCTGCACTTGGGAGTCAGGGACAAGCAGATCTCTGAGTTTGAGGCCAGCCTGGTCTACAGCTCAAGTTCAAGGACAGCCAGGGTTACATAAAGAAACCCTGTCTCAAAAATCAAAAAAATCAAAATAAAGCATGAATACACATAGCTCTATTCCATTTCTTCACATACTCTCATTCATATAACAAATAAGATAAAGAAAGCCTTCCTTACCAGAAACATCTGGCTAACTACTCCCTTTGTAGTGATAAAGCACAATAGAGAATGGATTAAAGGGAGAAAGGTTACTTTGAGCTCAGGATTTCAGATGGGTACATGCTCATTCAACCCTTACTTCAGGCCTATGCTAGCTAGCACAGGACATCGTGAAGGAGACTTACAGTGGTGTAAGCAGCTCACCTCATGGAATCCAGGAAGAGGAGAAAGGAGAGGCTAGAGTCCTAACATTCGCTTCAATGGTGTGTCTCCAGTGATCTAACCATTTGTTAAAACTGTGTTCTGCCTTATGAAGTTTCTAAAACCTCCAGTTAGTGTCACAGAATGAGTTCTGGAACAACAGCCAGGGTTACACAGAGAAACCCTGTCTCAAAATTTAAAAAAAAAGTAACAAAAATTAAACTAACGCCTTATTTTCAAGAGTCAAGTCAAAAGTCACCACATGTCTCTACCAAGAGTGGTTGATCATACCTCATGAGGAGTTAAGCTCAAAATCAGAATAACTCCATTCTAAAAGAAAGAATGGGTCACTAAGGTTTTACTCTAGTAAATACTGAAAACCAAAAGCTTTCTTTCTCTCTCTCTCTCTCTCTCTCTCTCTCTCTCTCTCTCTCTCTCTCTCTCACACACACACACACACACACACACACACACACACACACACACATACCCCTCAGTGATTCTACAAGCCAACATGTACAAATGCTTAGGAAACAGCCTAGCAAGAAATGCTTTTTAGTATGGTTGTGCACATAAATCAAAAATTCAGATTCTGAAAAGGCATGGGAATTTAGATGGATATATAGAAAGAATGGGTAGATAAATATTTAAAACCAGAATTATTTTAATATTGCCAGACCAGGCTATTTTCTTTCTTAAAAATCGAAGAGAATCCACAAAGTAAGTTCATACATAGATATCCAAGATGTGATAGTTTTCAATTTCCTTACTAAATATAAGCACCTGTCTTATTTACTTTCCTATTCCAGTGATAGAACACCAGGACCAAAGCAATTTACAGAATGAAGAGTTTGCTTGGGATTACATCTCCAGCACTAGCTGGAGTCTATCAGCATCACAACTAGGAAACTTGGCCATGGGTAAGAATAGCAGCATGAACAGCAGAGAGCTCACATCTGAAATCACAAGCAGCATACAGAGGACTCAGAATGTCACAAACTCAGAATGTCACAGCTTCTCAAAGCCTACCCCTATTGGTACACTTTCCCAAGAAAGGTCACACCAGTATTCCCTAACCTGGAAACCAAACATTCAAAAGCCAGAAATATTGGTGAGAGAATCTCCTTTAAGTCACCACAGTACTTAAATAAATGAGAGAGAATAAAGTCACTATAGACAGTCAGCAGTTTCATATGGTTTTGTCATTAGTGAAAAATTGTCCTTTACATTAAACCATTATTTTCAAAATGTAGGCTTGAATACTGGAACAGATGGACTGCAGGAGCTGAAATAGTTACACAATGTGTGTAGGTTGCTAAGCAGGAGGCAGAGGCCTCACATTGTCTGTCCTGTTCATACTCACTGTGATAGTTCCTTTCTATCCTATTCTAACTATAAAATCCATGCTAACTATTCATCTACCTCAGAAAGATAAAAACCAGTAATAAATGGCCAACTAATCAATCAGAGACCACAAGTGTTGTATATTAATAATAAGAGTATGTTTCACTGGCCCTGCTGAGGCCAAGCTATAAAAGCCCTGCTCCATAGTTGTGCATCCTTGGAAAATGCCTGTCAAAGCATTGATTCTAGAAGGAATCCCCTGAGAGCCAAGTACATGTCAGCAAAAAGCAGTATCCAGCCTAGCAGAGAGTAGCATTTAGCCAAAACTGTTCAGTACAGGGCTAAGTAACTATAGACATCTTTTGAACCACAGTCGTTTGGGACTGACCTTGTAACTCTGGTTTAAAGTGTTTGCCTGGCATGTATAAGGCCCCAGGTCCAATTCTCAGCACTAAAGAAAAATGAGAGAGAGAGAGAACAGGTAGAAGGCAGGGTTTTCTGCTTGTTTTGTTTTCATTTTTAATGTCCTTCTCCTTTTCCTCACAATTTTAGCGTCTCAGATAACAGGTAGTATGTTTATAATATAGTCATCACCTTATATTCATTATCTTATTGAACTCTCAATTCTGTGAGATAACTATGTATATTATTCCTTTTTTATAGAGAAGCTGAGATGACGATGCTACATAAGCCAAGGGCTGTAGGATGAAAAGCAAACTGCAACCTCCTTAGAGCATTCTTCCTCCTGAATTGGCCTTGACTGGTCTCTGAGACCTCCTTAAAATTTCCAAACATTTATTTATTATCTTTTTCTCTTAGCTAATACTGTTACAAGAGTAGAAATACACGTATAACTGTAAATACTCAATACCACCTCACACAAGCACACACACACACACACACACACACACACACACACACTACAAATATCAACCAAATCCCAACTCGAGCTATTTGCCAACCAAACACTCATGAGGACAATAGTTTCCTACGCTTGAACTTGGAATGATAATCCATGAATCTCTCCACTTAATATTTCTAACCTAAAGGGAAATGTCAAGAGGTTCCCATTGGAAAAGAAAAATTTGAGCTTTCTCAGAAGGAATTGGCAAAATCCAAATACTTGAATCTATTTTATGTTTCTGTTCTGAAGCTGGGAAATGTTTTCAAGTGTCTGCTGGAATTTGCTCTAATGTGAACAGTAGGGAGGTGTTAACCTCTTCTGCATCTCCTGAAGAGCCCATCAAAGTCAGCTTAAGAAACAAACCTGTAAAGTCATGCAAGTTGAGCCTGCCTCCCTTCAAAGGAGCAGACAGACTGTGGAATTCACTGATAGGAAGTGCTGCAGCCCATAGAAGTGCTCTCGCAGCAGCTTCTCAAACAAATTTTGCATTTACCCTGTGACCAGAGAGAAGGAAGAGAGGAAGCAAACAATAAACGGCCTTTCCGTGGCTCCTTGCATTTCTGTTTAGAGTGCTATGTTTACAAGCTTTTGTGGATATCAAAGACGACAGTACGTGTACAGATTTATCTTAAAGGATAAAGGAAAATAATGCTTGGAGAAAAGAAGAAGAAATTTCCAAAACTAAACAAAAAGCCTGTCTCTCCCTTCTTGAGTCTGAAGAGCTGGTCTCTTATAGGATCTTAGGGGAACCACTGCAGATTCATGTGAATAGAAAGTTACCTTTGGAATCTTAGCTGGAGTCATCCTTGGAGATTGCTTTGTGCCAGGTTTTACCTGACCCTGAAATGGTTTCCTTCTGGTATCTCTTTCTCCGTCTCCCACCCACAATCTGATCCCTCAGGTTCACATCCCCACCCAGACCCAATCCACTCACAAAATCTCTTCTTTTCCTTTCCCAGGAAGATCTGGAAGTCCTCCTGTGAAGCTTCCTTGCTACCTAGTCTCTCCGGGTCTGCGGATTGCAGCCACAGCTATCATTAATTTTACAGCTAATATCCATTTCTGAGTGAGTACATATCATGTTTGTCTTTCTCAGACTGGATTATTTCTCTCAGGATGACATTTTTTTTTCTAGTTCTATACATTTCCCTTCAATTTTCCTGGTATCCTTGTTTTTAACAAATGAGTAATACTCCATTGTATAAATGTACCACATTTTCTTTATCCATTCCTCACTTAAGGGACATCTAGTTTGTTCCAGGTTCTGGCTATTACAAATAATGCTGCAATTAATATAGTTGAGCAAGTATCCTTATGGTGTGCTTGAGCATCCTTTGGATAGATGCCCAAGGGTACTATAGCTGGGTCTAATGGTAGACTGCCACACTGACTTCCAAGGTGGCTGTACAAGTTTTCACTCCTACCACTAATATAAGAGTCTTTCCCTTGCTCCACATTCTCTTCAGCATGATCTGTGGCTTATTTTTTAGCTTAACCCTTCTGATAGCTGTAAAGTAGAATCTGAGTTGTTTTGATTTACATTTCCCTGATGGCTAAGGATATTAAACATCTCCTTAAATGTTTCTCAGTCATTTGAGATTCTTCTGTAGAGAATTCTCACAGCATGAATTGGTCATCTCCTGTACGAGATTGGTGCCTAGCACAATTGCCATGAGAAAGGTTTCATCCAGCAACTGATGCAAACAGATATAAACCCACAGCCAAATATTAGAAGGAGTTCAGGAAATTCTGCAGAAGAGGCAGAAAAAGGATTATAGGAGTTAAAGGAGTCAAAGACACAACAAGAAAACTTACAGAACCACCTAACCTGGGCTCATAGGGTCTCACAGAGACTGAACTGACAACCAGGGAGTCTGCATGAAATGGACCTAAGCCCTCTGAATATATGTTACAACTGTTAGCTTGGTCCTCTTGTGGGACTCTTAACAGTGGCAATAGGGACTGTCTCCAACTCTTTTTTACTAACTTTTGGGACCTACTTCCCATACTGAGTCTTCTTGCCCAGCCTTAATACACAGGGAGGTACTTAGTCTTATTGTAACTTAATAAGCCATGTTTTGTTGATACTCATGGAGACTTGTTTTCCCCTAAACAGAAATGGAGGAGGAGTGTATTAAGGAGTGGGAACAGAAGGGGGAATGGAGTCAGAGTCAGGGAGGAGAGGAGGGATGGAAAACTACAGCAGAATATAATATAATTAATATAATATAGTATGTTACAGATGTGTAATATGTGTATTACAGTTGTATAACATGTATAATATATATTACAGTTGTGTTTTCATATACATATGAGTTTCCCAGCCTTTAAAAAAGATAATCTACTAACAGCTTTGTTAACTATTACAATATTAATTATAATTTGGAAATCAAATTTTTTGATTCCCTAAACAAATTCATCCTTCTTTTGCAAATCAGTCCTCAATACTAGTAGACAAGGAGAGTAATAAAATACAAGCCTTCATGATTCCCTGTCAAATATTCACAAGTTATTATGAACCTTCCTTTGAAAAAAAAGCCCTCAGTCTGCTGACTTTATAAGAAACTCCTTTTAGATGTTCATTACTGCATTTCATTTCCTTGATTTTTCTCTTACTTTTCTAGAGATTGCTTCTACCCAATAGAATTATCTTCTACAGAAAATTTGATTAACAATAGTTATTTTGAAATAATAATAGCCAACTCTCTGATATCACCTATTTCTAATAGATTTAAGGAATAATCATTGATAATTACTTACTCATTATTTTTATTTATGGTTCTAATTCTGATTAAGAGACTCACTCATTTATCCAGGTTTGGGTAGGTCTGATGGTTAGTGTTGACTATTAAGTTACAAAACCAAGTAGATGGGCCTCTCGCCAGGTTTGTTAAGGATTATCTTGATTGTGTTAATTGATGTGGCAATATCCATCGTGATTGAAGGTAAGATTCTGTCTGCAGAATCCTAAAATATATAACATGGAGAAAGGAGCTGAAAGTTTACATTGCATCCATTCCTGTATGTGTCTCATCTTTAGATAAAATATAACCAACTGTATAGTCAGAGTTTCTGGCCCAGCCTAGGCCCAAGATCCCAATCAGCAGTCCCAAATAATCTCACAAAGTCTTATATTAATTACATGCTGTTTGACCTATGGCTAAGGCATATTACTTGCTAACTCTTACTCTTAAACTAACCCATGATTAGCCAAGGGGTTTAGTACCTTTTTTCAGAGCAGCATTTTTGTCTTCTTTGCTCTGCAACTGCCTGACACCTCTGCCCTGCTCTTCTTCTTCCCAAAGTTTTCTCAGTCTGATAGTCCTACCCATACGTCCTGTCTGCCTACTGGCCAATCAGCATTTCATTAAACCAATAGGAGGGACAAATATTTACAATGTTCAAGAGTATAATCCCACATAAAACTGTTTCAGACTTGACTTCCCTGTTGTTAAGGACTATGTCTTCATGAAACTGCGAGCCAGAGTAAATCTTTTCTCTTTTAAGTTCCATTTTCAGCATATTTTATCATGTTAGCAAGAAAAACTAAGATCGGAAGTAATTTTTTTGATCCATTATGTCAGGATAAATTTAATATATTTCCTTTTTTTTCTTTTGTTTTTACAATCCAGCTGTGTGGTTTTGTGTGCTTTTTTTGTTTTTGTTTTATTTGTGAATAAAGTCTCATTTTTTATCCATGTATCCTCTTGTTCAAACTCCCTTTCCCCTCCCGCCCCTCCCAGTCACTCTCTCTTCTCTCCATCTCCTCATCAATTTAATATATTTGTAATCCATTACATTATTCTATAAATATACATTTCATAAAATGTTATTCAATTAATTATGTGACAGAATTTTAAGCTTTTTTCCCAAGGAAGTAGGAAAGAAATAAAAATTGTGGTATTTATAATTTAATAAAAATAATACAAATTCTACCATGTGTAAATTTATAAAGGCTAAGATTATGAAATCACCCTCCTGACTTAGCAAGGTACAAACTTCCCACTGTAGAAATAAAAGTGGAAACAGAAGAGAGGAGGCATCTTGCCCAGCACTTAATAATTAAGCCTCAAGTTCAGGTCTTCCTAATTTAACAACTATTGATTGTTTCAACATTAAGACATTCTTTCAATCTCATTATTTGTATTATCATTTAATTAATGCAAAATACCATATATAAAGTAACTTTTATGTCTATAAAATAGAAATATATTATACTAAAGAGTTATGCTTAAATGTATAACTTTTGACCCATCATGAAATTATTTATTTTACAAGCCAATTCTTGGCTTCTATCAAGACAATTTTTATCTCTGGTATTTGTTGCTACCATAGAGCTAGTAGGATCTAGGAGAATGAAGCCAATATATGAGACAGACTAAAAGCTCATGCAATAACGAACTTTACACAGAGACTCAGACAATTTATGCTCTGAGGACTAAGAAAGACCACATGAGTAAAGTTCTGAGGAGTCCAAGCTGTGTACAATCATAAAGCAAGCCACAAATGGCAAAACAAACAATCAAACAAACATAAGGCACATAAGGTATAGTTGAAGAATTTAATTGAATAACAACAGCAGGCAAAAATGTGTGATCCCACTAGACCTGGGAGAAGCACAAAAATACATACCAAAAAAATTTCATGTTTTAAAGAAACTGAGATATAAACTCTCATCTTGATTTAGCATTCTCCTCACAAGATTCCATTCCTGGACTGTTTTTTGATAGTATCCAGTATGGTTGTTTTGGTAACTCTGTGTTGCTATTACATTAAAAATGACATATAATATTTCTTGATAGTAGTGTCCTTTATCTGTAATTTACACTTTCTCATTGACCACCTGAAATGCTAAAATTGGTAGCTAATTAAGGAAAGTACAAATTTCCTTCTAAATATTATACAAACATCTAGAACTACACCAGGCATCTACTTGTATAAGATGAACAGTCATAGGATCATAAAAACCCCAGTGAAAAACTATTTCTAATGCTGTGTAAATGAATTCTGTTATTAATTGCCATTATAACTTAGACTACACATTTCTTCACATTACCCACAGTTATGTCATTATCTATCTATACTTTATTGAACTATTTTCCTAGATGTAAAGACTGCACTGAAGATAACAAATGAATAAAGTATCTTTATTTTATGAATTATTTCTCTATGTTCCTTACCCTTTGTGGTATATGACAAATTAGATGAAACAATGAGAAACACTATGTCAAGTAGCTTTTGGCCTGAAGGTCATGGTTTCAGTTGCTTAATTCAATGTAAATTCTCCTATAAAAGACACAGAATGAGAGGTAATCAATCTTCAAACTGTAGCCCAAAGCTACTATCAAGAAGTTAGAATGGATAAAGTAGAGGATGAGAAAGCAAGATAGAGGACTGAATATGGAGAAGGATAACTAAATGCTATAGACTTTTGAAAATGCCATATGGAAAGATACTACTATAGACGCTTACTAAAAATGTGAGTGTGCATATTCACATGCACACACACAAAAACATATGCATCTACATATATTATATATATATATATATATATCACCCATATATACTGGAGTTACCCTATGAGAGTAGATATGCCTTGCCAAAAATCCTTCAATTATCAAACAAGAAACCCAGTGCTAAGTATGAGTTACTTCTTCTCTAGTCTTTGGTCAGTAGGGTCCTATAGACCTCCTCAACATTAAAGACTATTGCCATTCTCTTGATTATTTTGGAGAAGAACTTGATAAATCTTATTATTAAAGAAATCCATACTTGAATCACAGGCTAAGAAGAAATCAAGCTATTTCAATCTAGAAACGTCATTACTACTGGCTAGCTTTTATAGTGCTTCAAGTTTTCATCCATAATACTAAAAGTTAAAACTCATCAACACTCTTACCAAGATGAGAACCCTGGAAGCTACAATAATGAGAGGTCTCCAAAATATGCTGACTGGTGCCAGAATAGCATAAATATCATAAGAAAAACTAAAGCACATTGATTTAAATTCCACTTCATAACAATGGAATACAAGACTGGTATCATTGATTGGCCAAAACCCAGTGCCTGGCTACTTCACAGGTTCTAGGAGAGACTCTAATACTTATTGTTCTGCTAAATAGACATAATATTAAACTACCTCCTCATTATTTGTCTCTATACTCAGAGACCACTTCAACAATCACCTGAAGCTTCTTTTTGTCATAGATAGTAATCAACACAGAGACCCACAATTAGTGGATATGTGCAAAATTGGATGCTACAGAGTTTTCTGCTCTAAACAGGGTATCACTATCACACTTCTTCTCCCAAAACATAAGAATAATCTCAGAAGAGGGATCAGAAAGATCCTGAGAGCCAAGGGGAATGGCTTTCTACCACAGAATCATATTTGCTGTGCATGACAGTGTCATTGCACATATAAACTCGTAACAGCCATGAGTACCTGCACAAGATCAAGCAGCCAAAATCCCAATATGGAGAGGAAAATAGTTCACTTATAAATGAGTAACTATTGGTAAGTCATGGCTTCTGGGAAAGTTTTTATCTGGGCTGTAACCCTGAAGAGCTACTCATGTTTCAATGAGTAATCCTACACCTATCTGTATAAGGCAGCAAAATGTGGTCTCAGTGGATTTTTACAAATTTTGGAAAGCACATGAAGTTGAGAGGGAAAAGTGCTAGGAATAGAGAAGAACTTAGAGGGCAGGGAAGTTGGTATAGATTCTATCCAAATATATTATAGACATGTATAAAATTCTCAATCAATAAATGAATGTTAAAAATCAATTAAGACTGAAAGGCAGAAGGAGATCCACATGCCTGCTGCCTCAGGTGCCAAAGAGCAAACACAGGCATATAATGGTGAGGAAATATATGGTGGGGTTTGGGGGAGAGAGAAAGAGACAGAATGAATGGTTCATTTACTTTAGAGAGAGGCAGATCTCAGGAGATGAAGACAGTGAGGAGCAGGCTAAGATGGGTGCCCTGCTTGCCTCCTGAGGTCATGATGATATCTGGACCTGGGCTGCTGCCAAGGCTCATGTTTGGGTTGTGGTGACATATTGTTTGTAATCTAAGAAATAAATCTTGCCTGAAGATCAGAGGGCAGAGCCAGCTACAAGTGTTATCCATAAAGCTCAGGCAGTGATGGCACACATCTTTAATCACAGCACTAGAAGATTGAGACAGGAAGTGATATGGCTGGGTGGAGAAATGAATGTAAGGCAGGAGGAGACAGAACTTCAGCCCTCCCCTTCCCTTTGCCCTTTGCTTTTGGCTGAGGACTCAGAGCATTCAGTCTGACGATTCCTGGAGACAAGATCAACCCCTTTCAGCCTGAGGACTCAGTGGTGATGAGAAATTTCTCTAGTGGTTCTCTGTCCCACTGATCTTTCAATACCTGGCTCTGGGTTTTTATTTAGACCATTTAGGATTCTTGCAACACTGGGTCTGTAGTCCTGCTGTAGTCTCGGTCTGCATTGATGTCAATGGCTCCTGTTACCACCAAAGACTGAGAGGATAGGGCTGCCCAAAATTGGTCCCACCCCTCACTGGCTGCAACACTAGAAAGAACTGTCCTTGCTCCTCACCAGCTTCAGCACTCGGGAGAACAAGTCTCATACCTCAGCTGGGCAGCGCAATAGAGTTGAGCCCAGGTGAGCCAGTCCTGAGAATGTAAGAATGGGAGAGGCGGTCCTCATCTATTATATGATGGCCTGAGTGAGGAAAAAATGTCTTTCACCCCTCATCTCTTGCCACCTGCATCAAGCAGGAGAGCTGACTTAGCCCCTCACCAACTGCAGTACTTTTGGGTGGGCATGGGAGCACAGTAGAGCTAAACCTTTCTACCGGGTTTCAGAGGAGCTAGCTGAGAGACCATGAACATGGGAGATCTGGCCTCACCCTTCATCTTCATATGAGGTGCCCTCCTTCCTCACTCCTCATCGCCTGTGGCAGGTGGGAGAGCTGGCCCTGAGGTCATAAGAATGGGAGAGCTGGTCAAATCCCTCACCAGCTGCAGCACTCAGGAAAGCAGACCCTTCATCTTGCCAGGGCAGCACAGTAGAGCTGACCCTGTTAATGGAAATGCAAGTGAGCCAGCCCTAAGGATGTGACCAGGGGAGAGTTAGCCCCACTATTCACCTTTCCTGTGGCCATATAAGTGAGGTGGAGATAATCCGCCTCAGGGGAGATGGTCCCTGGGTCACTAGGGGACTGTGTGTCTCTGTGGGCTTGTGGGTCTGCCAGTCTGTGGGTCTGGGCCACAGGGCCAGGCAGGAAAGTCTGGCCAGAAACTCCATACACCACTGGCCCTGGTTGTGTAGGTGTGGGTGAGCCTGCTCTGAGGACATAAAAGCAGAACTGGTCTCATCCCTTGCCCCTTTCAGTGGTACATTATTTCAAACTCTTCTACTTTCAGGGTTAGAGAAAGGATTAATTAAAGTAAGACATCTCGTAGAAACACCTTTTACAGTCTCTATCATTTTGTGGACATTAACTGTGTGGTGCTCAATGATGTGATTGTTAGCCATGCTTCAAAGGTCAGAACTGCTTCTAATGTCATTCTAATATATACATATTTCTATATTCATTACAAAACTTACTTGTTCTTTGGCAATTTCATATAAAATAATGTTAATCTGGATTATTACAACCTCAGTCTAATCCCTTCTTTCTGTTACCCCTCTCTCACAAATCTCCTTCTCAAATATATTTTTTGTGGCCTTTGCATCTCCACATTTTTGAGCATCTGCCCTTGTCATCACCCCCTAAAAAAGAAAAGAAAACTTAAGAGAAAATAAGATAAATAACTCATCATGGAAGTTGTAGTGTAATACAGTGAGTCACACACTATATATACCCTTTAGTCCACACATCTTTACTTGTAAGTGTTCATTGCAAAGAGTCCTTGATCTGGTTCCAGGCCCCTGGTTTTTGCTACATTATAGATACTGAGCCTTCACTGGGATGCCTCTTAGAGATTTCATTGTTGCTTTCTGTCATGAAAATCCTGTAGTTTTGGATCCACAGGTCTGACCTCGTCACATGCTTCAGCAGCTCATAGATCAGGTGGATGTTGGGGTGAATCAACTCAGAGCTCACGCTCTGAATCTAGGTGATTGCAAGATTGGTCATCTTGCCAGCTTTCCCCCATCCTCACCACCAGGGTGAGCTCTCCAACACTACCCTAAACACTGCCTCCAAAAAACAATTTTAATATTGATCTCTCTTCCTTGTGTTGGTTAGGGTAGTAGCTCCTACCGAATTGTATGCCCAGCCATCCTTTGCTGGGCTTGAAATCCTGTGCATGTAACAAACTTGAAGTGTCATCTAGGGGGCCTAAGACTGTGAGACACCCACTCCCCAGAAAGACAAAAGAGGGTGAGAGTTCTTTGAATTATTTTATTTACCATAGAGGGAAAATTCTCCCAGGTAAACAACATTTTTATTACAAAAAAATATTTACAATGTATTAAGAAGAAATCAATCCATGCATAGGTCAGAGTTCTCACAATTATTAACCAAACCCAAAATGGGGAAAAAAATCATTCAACTTCATGTGACTTTTTAAAAATGTATTCAAGAACATTCCCAATATTCTAAGCCACTTATGCTTCAAAATGTTTTAAGTGTATCTTCAAATTTCAGTTGAATGCTGATAATTTTCCAAACACAATTGTGATTAGTTTTCAAAATGAAACCATGAGTTAATTAGAAATGTAATTACTCTTATTCCAAGACAGGATGCATTTTTTTTTACCTTTTAAATATTGTTTATAATTAACATTATTTCTTATTTGCATATTCATAAAATGTCCTATAAGTTATCAAGACCTTTAAGGAAACTGACGTCTGATTTTTACCATGCTCAAGTAATTACAAAATAATTTTCTTATTTCTTAGTTCTTTCCATTTTTATTCTCCCTCTGGGTACAGAATTATAATTAATTCTGCTTTTCTTTTTCTAATAGATTTATGTGTATTATCATATATATTAAATTTTCACTTCCATAACTTTTTTCATTTTTATTGCTTTGCACACAGACAATGTGCACTTAATTTAAAACATGTAATCCCTTAGTTTCGATCCAGACATAATTGGAAATCTTTATAATATAATGATATACATGTTCTTCATTTTTTATTGCAAGAATCCCTAATTTCAGTTGAAAATTCTGGAGTTCCTGTCCTCTAAAATTGCAAAATGAGAAAGGGTTTTAATAATTCCACTTCTTATGACAAACCAATTACAAACACAATGCTCTGATTTTTTTTCTACATTCTACTTTAAAATGTGAGAGCAGAGACAGAAGTGAGCAGAGTCCAGCTCCTGGGCTGCCCATGCAGAGAATCCCTCTCCAGGATCAGGATCACACCTAAGGGACTGATCTGATTGTTTTTCTTAGTGTCTGTGCTACTAATGTTATATTTAGGAAGTGGTCATCTGTGCCAATGCATTGGAGGGTATTTTCACTTTCTTTTCTATCAAGTTCAGTGTAGCTGAGTTTATGTTGAGGTCTTTGACCCACTTGGATTTGAGTTTTGTGCAGGGTAATAGGTTTGCATCTATTTGCATTTTTCTACACACTACCATTCAGTTATGTCAACACCATTTGTTGAAGATACTATCTTTCTTCCATATAATATTTTTGGCCTCTTTGTCAAAAACCAAGTGTTCATAGGTGTGTGGGTGAATGTTGAGGTCTTCAATTTGATTCTTTTGATCCACAAGTCTGTTTTTATTCCAATACCAAGCTGTGTTTATTACTGTAGCTCTATAGAATAATTTGAAGTCAGGGATGGTGATGCCTCCTGAGGGTTAGGGTTAGGGTTAGGGTATCTGATACATTTGATTATAGTTACAGCGATGTATTTAATGCCAATGCAGCTATTAAAAAAGGTGATGTTTCCCTTATTTCTTTTTCAGCTCTTTAGTATGTAGGAGGGCTACTGATTTCTTTGAGTTAATCTTGTATCCTGCTACCTTGCTGAAGGTATTGATTCCACTTCTTATGACAAACCAATTACAAAGCTGTAGAAGTTCAGCTTTGGGGTCTTTTAATCTTTAAGGAGTCTAGTTATTTTATGCTTTATGAAAGCAGAATTATTTTTTGTTTCTTGAGCTACCATTATTGCCAGAATACAATAGTAAAATTAAATTAAATGCCTCTGTACATTCATTATTCTTAAGCTTCTACAAAGCTCCACATTTGCAAACAGATATGCACACACTCAGTGTTCTCTACAAAGCATGTGGAGCAATTAGATGCCCTCTTTCTGGGCTATTGTACCAAATCTTTTAAAATGCAGTGGGTACCTCATAAAATTTGATGACACACTGTACTCACACCTACTATACTGTTTAATTATTGTTTCACTATACTGAAAAATTCTCAAGGAAATTAGTTTTATTTAAAATTGGATTTTATTAGATTCTAACTAAGTGCCCAAAACATAATAGAAGTTTAATATATAGTTTTCAAATGCTTGGGGGAAAAATAGGATAGCTTTTATGAAAAATGTCTTAATTAAGATTTTAATTGCTGTAAAGAGACACCATGACCATAGCGAGTCTTATAAAGTAAAACATTTAATTGGAGTGGCTTACTTACAGTTTCAGAGGTTCAGTCCATTTCATGGTGGAGAGCATGGCAGTGTGCAGCCAGACATGGTACTGGTGCTGAGAGTGCTACATCTCAGTTACATACAGTTAACTGAGACACTGAGTAGTATCCGGAGTATAGGAAATCTCAAAGCCATACCCACAATGACGCTTCCTCCAATAAGGTCATGCCAACTCCAAACAAAGCCATACCTCCTAATATGCCACTCCTTATGAGATTATGGGGGCCGATTACATTCAAACTAGCACAAAAGGGTGTCAGTACCTTCAGAAAAACACTATAGAAGCTGTGCTATAGATAAGATATTTGGACATAATACTGTGTCTGCATGCCTGCTTTGCCAGAGAATCCAAGATGAGAACCTGTGATAAGCAGAACAATGTAAACTCAGTTATTCATACCAGAACCATTTGATGTATTCCTTCACATGAAAAAAAGAAACTGTCAAATGAGATTTGGGTCAACGAGCTTGAAATGGGAAAATTTTCCAAATTATCCAGATGACCCTATCTAAACACAGAATCCTTAAGAAACAGGGACCTTCCCTGTCACAAGAAGAGACAACAGGAGCAGCAAAAGTAAGAATATGTTGCAGCTAATGGCTGTGACAGCAGAGAAGGAGACTCCAGTCAAGGAACTAGGCAGTTTCTAGGTCCTATAAAAATAAAAAGTTCTATGCTGAAGTTCCAAGGAGACTGACCCAGTCATGCAGCAGCTGGATTTCAGAACAGCATTCTGCCATCTACAACAGTTACTAAACAGTGAGGTAAGAAAATTGTGTCATTTATGCCATGCTAAATTTCAGAGTTTGAAATAGAAGCAGTAGAGAGCTGATACAGATCTTTAGGTTACATTCTGAGGAGCTGTTTCTGATGTTGCCTATGATAAAATGTCTTCAAAAACTTCATGGAATAATACAAATAATCTCATAGCCCTAGGTGCTAATATCTCAGCATGTTTGAGCAATAGATTCACACATGGACTAAGATGTCTCTCAGAATAAGCTATCCTTACCTGTGACCTCTCTTTCCTCTCATTTTAGGATATTTAATTAAATTAAAAATTAAATTATTAATACTTACCCAGGTATTTAGGACATAAATTATATTTTTCTATTTTCTGTCTGTTATTAGCAACATAAGTTTCTATTGTTTTTAATGTAAATAGCACATATTGCTAATATGGGCAAAAAAAAATATAGCTCTTCTATCACCCCCATTCAAATTAGAGTTTTCTAGTTTCTCTTTGCATCACATTTTCTGAATGTGTGCTGATTTAGACAAAGTGGTGTGGGATGCCATCCTTACTCTTCTGAAATTTTGTAATATTATTGAATTTTATGACTCACTCATATAACAGTTCTACTTTCTCTAGCAATATCAAGTCCCCAGACAATAGACTCATATTCTGTGGGAATAGCATACCATCAAAGTTTTCCCTAGTAATTACCTGTCTATAATAAATGTTTCCACAAAAATGAACCCTGAGATACTTGTTCCAAATTGAATAGAGAAGTATCATAATAATAAATATTCTAATAAAGTCATAATCCAGTTCTGCTAAGAAAGGGTTAACAATAACAAACTCAAGGTACTCCAATAGTAGTTGTCATCATTTTAATAAGATATATTATAAAATATCCATTCAGTGAATACATAGCCTAAGAGCAATAAACATGAGAGTAATAATAAGGCAAAAATTCCATTTCATACATTTGCACTTTTTGTGCATACTTGACTAAATTTACTCCAGCAAAGAAAATAATTAAGTCTGTAAAATAAGCAGAGAAATAAGAGGGAACCTTGATTTTTCTCATTGTGATGGATTATATAATCACAGGACAAAACACAGGGGAAAGATTGAGTCTGTATTTCACCTTTCCCTACAAAGTGTAGTAACGACCCAGCAGTCACCAATAACCATCTTTGTTTCAGAGTAAAGAGACTTATTGTAACTAATCTGAACTAGAAGTGTCCAAGCCTGAAGCTTCCTGAGTAATAATGTTCACATAGACTTTTAACATTTCAATTGGAAAATACAGAGAATACAGGAAATGTACATATTGACTAATGGACTCTCAGACTCCCATTCCTTCCAACTTCTAAGAAAGATATTGTACAGACACACATTAAGGCAGGGAAGCCAGTGACATTAGTGAGGTATAAGACCCCCACAACACAGAGTAATAAAATCACTACAGTCACCATGACACTTGGTTAAATTGGTAATCAAAACAACTTCTCCAAATTTATCTCTCAACTAACTTTGATCATCAAAATTGAGGAATCCTCAAAGCTTAAATAAAATATTTCCAAACTAAAGAAGACCAAAACAAGCAAATTTTAGTAGTGGCTACTTAAGAGAAATTAAGGAGCAGTATGAAGGAAGCATAAATTTTCCATCAGTGTGAAGTCCTTTGATCTTTGACAATGAATTCAACAAGCCATCATTATAAAACACAATGTGTATACATTTTTTAATCTGTTTCTTTCTTTCTTCTTGAGTGACCACAATAATAAGATGTCAAGTCAAACTTCAGGGATGAGATTTTTCCTTGTTATAGGACCAAGAACTATGTGTTCTTTAGCATAAGGTTTCAGAGACATCCATGATTCAAAAATACTACCATTCAGTTCCTTGGGTTTTTCATAACAAACCAATTAGTAGGCCATATTTTCTTTCTTTGTGTAACAGATGGTGTTAGACACAGTTTGCAAGACTTCTGCCTCCCAGAAAGATTTGATTCAGCTTGATTGACTTCATAAATGCATTATCAGGGGAGAAAATGAAGATAAAAATGATATTATGACTAGACTTTCCAGTTGGTGATCATAGAGTAATCAAATTATTCTAACCAATCTTGTAATTTTTTTGCACAGCCATGGATGTTCCACAGTAGACTAGCTAGACTAACCATCCTGAAGGAACAAGCAATCCAAGCTGTTTAATGGAATTTGAGTTGAATTTTACTAACAACATTGGCATTACAAAGAAAATTACAAAATAACAAAATAGTACACTGACTTAATTCAGTAATTCTTTTCAAGAAATTTTAACTGGAAAGTAAATTTGTGTTTCTATCATTGAAAAATAAGCATTTACATTTTCAATTTTATATATTCAGAATACTAGCAAGTTAACTTTTGTATTCCTCACAGCTCAGATGTAAAAGAGTTGATTTTATTTACAAATTAAACTCCACAGTAGATGGATGGCAGCTTTCTTTAAAGTAGTCCCTCAAGGATCCAGGATCTTTCTTTTGAAAGGCTGCATACTCTCCAGTGTGGAGCTTGCAGAGGTACAGGGCTTGAAAGCAACACACAGGTACATGGCTTTAGAGAACAGAATGCCTCATCTAATGCAAACCTTCTGGGGTCAAGCCCCAGATGGGATTTCTCTCAGAGCTTCAGAAAAATGTGCTTCTTCACCAGCAGGGAATTATTATTCTACTGCAATCTCTTCTCAGTAATCAAACTTAGAGCAATTCTCTTTTCATACATTTTTATTGGTAAAGCAACGATATAACATGACAGGATGGTGATGGCACAGCAATGCAAGAATGAAGGCATTGGTCTTATACCCCAACCAGGCAAGTTCTCTGACAAGGTCATAGGGGCTAGAGTTGCTAAGTTACTGAGTAAACAATGAAAGGGACCTTGTGTATGTGTGCTGTCATTCCATAAGTTCTCTATCTACAGATAACCCTGATTAATATACCCACACTGTGCAAGACACATGAAGATAATAACATCTCAATGCCTGAGAAATTTGATTGATCAAGTTCTAGGTTAACATGTCATTCCTGTTTGCTTCCAAATTTGTCATAGGACCATACAAAACTACAAAGCAAGTTGAAGAATATGAAATAGACATATTCTTAAGAGGAAAATGATATAGATTTAATCAAAGCTAGTCAACTTGTCTCTGATTTTGGTATACATAATTAGCGTACCACATAATCTACCTAAAAAGATTTATTCATGAATGAGATAAAACTTCCTCTTCTCATGAAGCTGATACTCATGCAGGAGAGATGATGGTACATAAATAATCAGAGTGGTAGACAGAGTATAGTGTTGTAAATGACTTTATAAATAAAAGGCTGTTTGGCCTGTGTATAACACCATAAATGTGAATAAAAAGTAATAATAATTAAAAAAATAGAAGAAGGGTGGAGTCAAGAAATCTCCATCCAGCCTCCAAAAAGAACCATGTAAGACCCAGGTGAGCTAAGGGCCATTGGGTCACATGACAAATAGATTAATAAAAATAAATTAAATTAAGATTTAAAAAGCTAGCTAATAAGATGCCTAAGACATAAGCCAGACAACATAAAATTAATATAAGCATCTAAGTCATTTAAAAAAAAAAAAAAAAAAAACACCACAGACAAGTCCAAACTGCTAGCCCAAACAAAATCAAAAGTCATTTACAGGGCTCAGTGGTTAAGAGCACTGACTGTTCTTCCAGAGGACCTGAGTTCAATTCCCAGCATCCACATGGCAGCTAACAACTGTCTATAATTCCCAGATCTGACACATTTACACAGTTAAACATGCAGGCAAAACACCAATTCACATAAAATAAAAATAAATATATTTTTAAAAAGATGTTTTTTTAAAAAGATGTTTCTTTAAAAAGAGTCATTTACAACAGTACAGTTCCAGGGATTGTATACTCCATGAAGTAGGAAGTAAATGAAGAAACAAGTATTTTCAAATAAAATAGTCAGGAAGAGAGCTTCACCTCAATTTGTAGCAGACGCCTGAAATAAGACTGAAAGCTGTGGGGAAGAGCTTCCTAGACATAAATATGAACTAGTGAAATATTACTACTCTGGCCTATTTTGCAATATATTCAAATTATTTTGCCTTAAAATCAGACTTTATTGTTTTACATTTTATTTTAAGAATCTCATACATAGTTCATTATGTTTACATTATTTCAAACCTCTTGCTTCCCCCTCCAACACCTCCCATGCTTTATTCTTGTAATCATAATTCACTTTTTAACATATTTTTGAAATTCATATTTGAAATTTTCTATACTATTGGCAATTTTTACCTAAGACACAAAATTATGTTATTTTAAACTCTTATAGCAGAAATTTGTGAAAATAGATACATATTTATTTAAACATTGAAAGAAGAAATTAGCATCTGAACTTCTTGATTTTTTAGTTTTACATGTCATAAATCCAATTAAACAGCATTCACACAAATGAGACCAAAATGCTTGGCCTACTGATGCATTTGAATCCTGAATTGGGAACTTTCCTAATGACAGGATTTTGTCCATTCTTATCTCTGCATTGCCTACTCTCTCTGTTTTATGTGTCTTCCAATCTGTTGAAGGAGAGCAGCATGTCTTATTCTATAAGTTATTCAGCTCTTTCAGTTTTCAGCTCATGTGATTCTATTGACATGATCACAAAAGAGCTAAGAGACTATGTATTTTCTTGAATACAATACAAAGAAGTAAGTATTCTGGTTCAGCATATGGGGCTTACTCCTGGTACTAATAGCTGTGCTGAGTGATCAGTTGGAGTGGCTAAGAACTAGGCTCCCAAAGAAAGGGAAATGATGTTAACAGAAAAAAAGAAAGAGTTGCCAACACCAACAATATTATAAGCACTGTCACAAAGAGAAATATTGGGTAATGATTATTCTTTCCTGTGGAGCACTAAAACAAGGTGTACTTGGACATGGACCATGGATTCACACATTATAAGATGTATGAATTTTGGACACATCAATAAACTTCTTTAACTATTAAATTGGGGTAGAGTAAGATGGTTGGTAGAGTAAGATGTCTTATTGGTGATTGTCTCTTCTAGTACAAGGTAACTCCATTTAAATTCCTTTTATATATTCTAGGAGCATGTAAAATATTGGGTTTCTGTACAGTTTTTCAAAAGGCCATCATTATTAGTTATGCCTTCCATATTTAGTGTTTTACTTTGCCCTCCTATTCTCTTCCCCATTTAATCCAATAATTCTGGGTTTCTCTTTTCCTTTATAACACTATGTTTTACTTTTACTTCCTTGGAAGAGCTCTGCTGATGTTGCATGTCTTTCTGTATTTTGTGAGTATACTTTATTACCATTGGTTAATAAAGGGATTGCTTTGGCCTTGGGCAAGGCAGCCTAGAGGCAGGCAGGAAAAACAAGCATAGATAAAGGAGGAGGGCAGAGTCGAAAAGACACTGCAGACAGCTTCCCAGAGAACAAGATGTAATGAAGCACAGGTAAAGCCATGGAGCCATGTGGTAATACAGATTAATGAAAATGGGTTGAGTTAAGTTGTAAGAGCTAATTGGTAATGAGCATGAGTCATAGGCCAAACAGTAATTAAAATAAGCCTCTGAATAATTATTTTACAAGCATCTGCAGGACTGCAGGTAGGAGAGTTTTGTACAGACCAAGGGGCCCATGTGAAACAGAAACTTTAGGCTACATTCCTTCCCTTGTTTTCTATGAGCTACATAATCTATATTTCTCTAGAAAGACAAAAGTCAAAGACATGAATGGAAGCCACCTTTTTATAGATGAGTCTCGTTTCATTATTTGTAAGCATGAAATGCCACCTGTTTCATAGAGTTGTGCAGGTCCACACCATGTATAAAAGTCATTTACAAATTATAGCATAAATTGTTAAATGAATAGCAAGTATGTTATTGATGATGGTGATAAAGATAAACATTACCTTTAGAACCTTGACAAACATTCTATAAAAGCTGTCCTAAGAATTGCTATTGACAGAGCAAGAAGGCATGGCCCTGAAACCCAGTGAGAGAGAAGAGCAATGTAAACTCTACAGAAAAAAAAAATTAAACTCGATGAAATGGTGCCTGAAGACAGCAGAAAACAAGAAACACATCAAAATTCTGTATTTGCCCTGACAGTGCATATCTGAAATCCAAATACTCAATTATGTTAGTCTAAGAGGGTAAGGTCCACTCTACTACTATCACTCAAATTTAACTAAACTGCAGCTAATTTTTAAAATGTACAAGTTCAAAAGCAATTTATAGCATATGTTAAAATATTCATTTCAACAGGTGAACTTTGTCCATTTGCAAATGAAGAAATTAACACCAATAAATTGCTTTGGATACAGTATTGTCACTTGTGTGCTGTTAATTTACTGCACTAATTAACTGACTACCTCACACCAAATCAACATGGCCTCTCTAGGATGAACTCATATTAACAAGGACTATACATATCCTTTCTTAGTTCTTTGATAAGTGCTCCTTGATATGCAGACAGAGACCTCCAAGAAGTTGTCTAAAACATAGACATTTCCATTGTGCACAACCCTGTGGTGGTGTGTGCAGTCTTGATTTGTTCTGTTTTAACATTTCTAATTTAGGTGTCATCAGTGCTGTTTGGAAACTACACTTTTCCCTCTAGTTTTTATCAATACAATAAACAAAGGCATAAGAAAAAAATTTTCTTATTTTCTAAGAAAAATAAAGGAAGGAAACACAGGTCAGGGATGGGACCCTGGAAAAAGTCTCACTGAATCAGAGACATACTATTGACCAGCCTCATGAAAACCAAAGGACCTCACTGTGGGATGTTGTTTCTCTTTTTTTTAACGAATGACAGTCTCTACTCTCCACTTCTCACTGTCACTGTCTTTCCAGTTTCTCTGCCCCGGTTTCCCTGTCACATATCTAATTCAGATTATATAATCCATTTGAATTTCTCTGTGACCATTCATCTCAAGTTCTGTGAGAAAGTAATTGCAAAATACTAGTTTAAATTCTTGACCTAAACAAAGTACAAAACAACAACAAAAAAATAAAATGCTAGCAATAAAGCGGAGGAACAAAAAACCAGGTTAAAAATAAAATATTGTCTTAATTAAAGTACAACTGCAAGCAATATTTTTTAGGTCAATTATCCATTATCAATGAACTAAAAGTAACCGTATAATTCACTCCTGAAAAAATAAAGAATGGGCCACCTCTCCATGCATGCTAAGTTAAGCCTTTTCAGAGACCATCTTTGGAAAGGAACCACAGTCAAGCATTTAGCTAAGGAGTGCAGAAGATGCTGCTGTTTTGCACATTCAGAATCCACAGACTCCCTGCTGCACTGGGTAAGCAAGTAACACTAATTAACTAAAGAAAGCGTGAATAAACAGAAACACATTCCATGTTCATAGAATGGAAGAATTCATATTGCTTTAATGATTTTTGTTTTGCAATAGCAAGAAAATTTATCCTAAAATTCATGGACTGTCAATGGATCTTGAATGGTCAACACAATCTTTATTCCATATGACTTGCTAGATAAATCCCTCTATTTCTTCACAAGATCCATTAAGAAAAAACTGAATAAGATAACTTACACTTTTGAGTTTAAACCTACAGAGTAACAACAACCCAAACTGTAAGGTAGTGATATAAACACTAGCACAGTTAAGACTGAGAGCACAAATAATAAAATTTTACCTGTCTGATCAAATAAGTTTTTACTATACATGGTTCTAAGAAAAATAAAGGAAGGAAAAATCAAGATGATTTTCCCAATGCAAGGCCATACTGTTATATTTAATGTTTTAGGCCAGCCAGTGATATATGGTAAGATTCAATAGAAGAGAAAGAAAGCAAACAAAAAGAGAGAGAGAATGAGGGAAGGAGAGAGAGTGGAAGGAAGGGAAGAGAGGAAAGAGGGAGGGACAGAAGGAGGGATTATCTTTACCAAGCATCATATACAGAATCTAACACAAAACAGGAAACATGCAAGAGTTATAGCTATAAAATCATTAGAAGGCCCACAGAACAGCTTGGTGATATGGGCAGCAGCACTGTTCTCTGTATGGCATAAATAAATGTACAGATTACAACATGAAGAAGTATAGAAATTGGGCAGGCTGAGTAGTTTCACATCAACTTGACAGAAGCCAGAGTCATTTGGGAAGAGGACACCTCAACTGAGAAAATGCTGTCACCATCTTGGCCTGTGAATAAGCCCATGGTACATTTGCTTGATTGATCACTGATGTGGGAGGCCACAGATCACTCTGAGCAGTGGATTGCCTGGGCAGAGGCTTTCAGCTAAAGCCTTTAGGAAGCTTCTCTGTACCTCCTCTTAAGCTGTGAGCCATTACAGCATATTTATTTTTTTAATGAAGTAAAGCATTTTTAATTATGTAAATGTTCATTGAGCATGCTGATGTGTAACATGAGGATATTGTCATACAAATACATCTTTCCTTTGAGCATGTCCTCTCCAATAACTCCTTTGAGTCCCATAAGACCTTCAAATACCATTGGTCATTTTTAAGTCTCTTTATATTTCATCTATTTATACTAATATAAATTCTTGTATTTCTAGAAAATCTAGGTACTACAAACTTACTCCTTTCTTTTTTTCTTTCTTCTGGTTTTGCTCTGAAGTTTTTTCTTCTTTTTTTATTATTATGAATAAAGAAGTCACACTTTCTATCCTTGTATATCCTTATTCAAGATCCCTTCTCCCTCCGACCACATCAGGTCATTCTCTCTTCTCCACAACTCCCCATTACCCCCCTTGGGCAAGCTGTCCCAAGATTCCATGGTCCCAATATTGCTTAGTTCAGCCTCCACTCCTGTCAAATCCAGTTTTGATCAAGGTGAGATCTCAATCCTGAATATTTATGCAACTAATATAAAGGTACTTACATATGTAAAAGAAACACTACTAAAGCTTAAACCCCACATCAAATGTCACATTCTCATAGTAGGAGACTTTAATACCCCACTTTCACCCTTAAATAGATCAACCAGACAGAGACTCAAGAGAGAAATAAGGGGTCAAACAGAGTTTATGATGCAAATGGACTTAATAGATATTGACAGAAACGTCTACCCAATGGCAAAGAAATATACATTTTTCTCAGCACCACATTTAACTTTCACTAAAATTGACCACATAATTGGTCATAAAGCAAATATCAATAGAGACAAAAAATGGAAATAACACATTGTATCATATCATACTAGCATGGTCTAAAGTTAGAGTTGAACAGCATCCAAAATCACAGACAGCCTATCAACTCATGGAAACTAAACATCACTCAACTGAACCACCTCTGGGTCAAGGAAGAAATTAAGAAAGAAATCAAAGACTTCCTAGAATTTAATGAAAATGAATCCACAACATACCCAAACTTTGGGATACAATGAAAACAGTAGTAAGAAGAAAATTTACAGCACTAGATGCCTATACGAAAAGACTAGGAAATCCCACACTGGAGAACTAACAGCACAGCTGAATGTCCTAGAACAATTAGAAGCAAACTCACATAGAAGGAGTAGACAGCAGGAAATAGTCAAACTTAGAGGGAAGAGAGTAAACTTAGCTCAAGAAATGTCATTTTGTATTCTCGTAGCCATAGAGATAAAATAGAGTTCAGTTCCACATTCCTGGCTGGAGCTTGCCCAGTTCTAGGAGAGAATGAGCTTGACACCTGGATGACCCAGGTGGGGTCCAGGACTAAAAGGAGTCTTCCATTTTAGAGAACTATGCAGAACTAAAGCAGACAGAGCCCTGAGAAACAGTCCCTCACCCAGTTCACAGAGACCATAGCTAGAAACTGCTGTTCACAGAGGGGCAGCATGACCTCAGTTCCAACCTCAAAATCTATACCACCCTGACCCTGCTATCTGACCACCAAATGCTCCAGTCAAAATACACCACCATTATTCCTGGGCCCAGATTCAAGGAGAAACTACCCAGATTAGCTATCTGCACACAACCTTGCTCTAGAGTAACCCCAAATTGTGGTTTTACCCTTTAAAAATGGCTGTTAACCTCCCCTCAGGAGCCCCTCCCGGTCTTGCTATGGCAAGAGCTGGCTGGGTTCCCTGCCATGGCTTGTATTTACATCAATAAATCTTTCTGTTGCATTCTGCTACATCCTTGTCTCTGGTGGTCTCTCCGGGGTCACGACTTTGGGCATAACAAAAGCTGAAATCAATACAATTGAAACAAAAAGAATAATACAAAAAAAAAAAAAACAATGAATCAAAGATTTGGTTCTTTCAGAAATTCAACAAGATAGATAAAATGTTATCCAAACTAACCAAAAAGCAGAGAGAGATTATCCAAATCAAGAAAATTAGAAATGAAAAGGGGAACATAACAGAAAGTACAGAGAATTATCAGGTCACACTTTGAAAATATATACTCCACAAAAATGGAAAATGTAGAAGGAATGCACAGATTTCTGGACAGGTACCATTTACCAAAATTAAATCAAGATCAAATTAAAACCTAAACAGTCCTATAACACCAAAGGAAACTGAAGCTGTCATTAAAAGTCTTCCAAATAAAAAAAAAAAAAAGGCCAGGTCCAGGTGGATTCAGTGTAGAGTTGTACCAGACATGCAAAAAAGAGTTAATACTAATGTTCCTCAAATTGTTCCAGGCAGTAGAAAACGAAAGAATATTGTGAAACTATTTTATGAGCCACAATAACCCTGATACCCAAGCCACTCAAAGACACAACAAAGAAAGAGAGTTGCAGACCAATTTCCCTCAAGAACACTGATGCAAAATTTCTCAACAAAATTCTGGCAAACTGAATCCAACAACATATAAAAAATCGTTATTCACTATGATCAAATAGGCTTCATCCCAGAAATGCAGGGATGGTTCAACATATGGAAAACTGTAAATGTCATCCATCATATCAACAAATGGAAGGACAAAATTACATGATCAACTCTTTAGATAGTGAAAAAGCCTTTGACAAAACGCAACTCTCTTTCATGATAAAAGTCCTGGAGAGATCAGGAATACAGGGAAAATACTTAAATATAATAAAGGTGATTTACAAAAAGCCCATGGCCAACATCAAACAAAATGGAAAAAAACTCAAAACAATCCAGCTAAAATTAGGAACTAGAAAAGGCTGTCTGTCCCCTCTCTCCTTATCTATTCAACATAGTTCTAGGAGTTTCAGCTAAAACAATAAAAGACCAAAAGGAGATTAAAGGGATAAAATTTGGAAAAGAAAAAGTGAAACTATTTCTATTTACAGATGACATGATTGTATACATAAGTGACCCACAAAATTCTACCAGGAAAATTCTACAGCTGATAAACACCTTCAGAAATGTAGCAAGATATAAGATTAGCTCAAAGAAATCAGTAGCCCTCCTGTACACTAAAGAGAAAAGGACTTAAAAATAAATAAGGGAAACATCACCCTATATAATTGCTGCAAATAGTATTAAATACCTTGGTGGAACCAAAGAAGCCAAACATGCCCAAGCGGCAAACCACAACCACTGAACAGCTTGGGATCAGAAACACCCTGGACTGACACTTCGAACCCCACTCCAACTATAGGAACACCAGACTCATGCTTGAGGGAGGGGGGACAAAACTGGATTTGGCCAGGAGTGGAGACTGATCCAAGCATTATTGGGTCAGTGGGACCATAGGACTGTCTGCTCCCTGCCCAGGGAAGAAATGGGGAGTTGCAGAGAAGAGAAATGTCAAGATGTGGTGGGAGGGGGAAGGGACCTTGAATGAGGATATACAGGGATGGGAAAAAAAAATTTCAGAGGGAAAGCTGAACACATAGTAAATATATGTGTAGCAATCTTATTTGCATTACCACCCTTGATAAGCCATGCTTATGATTCTTATCCTCTTCATAGTTATTGTT
>PVIH01005732.1:0-112616 GCA_004025045.1 Sigmodon hispidus | reverse complement strand
AGTGAGTGACTGATTTTCATTTAGAGACTAACAGAAAAATTGGAAATATCCAAAAAAAGGAATTAGAGATATCTTAGGAAGATGAAAGTAGCAGTAAAAATAAGATAAGTGGGAGGGGAATGGCTGAGGAGTGTGAAAGTATAGCTGAGCCTGATCATGAGGATGCTTATGGTCTGTCATGCACATGTTGAATATTATTCCACATTAGAGTAAAGTCATTCAGGATTTTAAGCCAGTGAGCAATATGATCAAACTTGCCTCTCAATAAAACCATGATTGCAATAGTTAATAATGAATTGAAGAGACCAAACATTCAAACAGGCTGGCTAGAGAAAATAAAAATGAAAACATTTTGTGAGGCCATTTAGAAAAAGACCTCTCTGCAAAGAGGAAGAAATGACAAGACCAGGCAGGAAAGAAATAGACAGGCTTCAGGTGTGTCTATAGTTCTAGTGCTTTGAGATTTGAGGATGACTTTGATATTTGAGGATGACTTTGATAGGTAGCTTGAAAAAGAAGAGGATTTTAAACAACATAGAGGCTTCAAACTTAAACACGTCCATATGCTTTTGTATCATATGCAAAATGAGAAGAAAAAATTCTTCTCTAAATAGCAGCTGTGCAAAGGTCTGATTGCAGAATTGAGACTATTTTTTTAGGGAGTGGTGTTCAGCTTGAAAGGATGGATTCATTAAAAGCAGTTAGGAAAGAGAACACAAGAGTTCTATTAAGGGGCTGGGTATGTGACTTCGTTGATAGAGTACTTCCTTACACTCAGCTAGTCCTGGGTTTGATTCTCGGCCCCACATAAACCAGCCATGGTGACAGGCACCTGTAATCCCACCACTCAGGAAGAAGAATCAAAAGTATCAAAGTTCATAGTCTTTCTCAGCTACTAGGTGAGTTTGAGGTGAGCTTGAGCTACATGAGACTCTGTCTAAGCTAAGACCATCAGCTGCTAAAAGTTTTCCCTTAAGAACAAGGAGTAGCATGAAATAGTCAAAGATAAGGCAGGAAAAAGTAAAAAAGTAACATAAAGGAGGCATGAAGAAAAATAGGGTAGAAGAAAAGCAAGGTAGTGTGAAGGTGATCAAGGGAATGGGATGAAGAAATAGAGCCCTGGTATAGGTGACCACATGAGAAGCTGTTCAGTCACCAACGCAGATTTTCAAAATGTTCCTAAAGGACTGGTGAATTGCTCTCTTACAGATACCTGTATTACTGTGCAATATGTTTTCAATTAGCCTCACATGAGCTGTTCTTGAATATAACTACATATCTCTTTGTGAAACTGTATAGATTACTAGAGGCCCTTCTTACATGCCAAGAAAACTATATTTTGCAGTTAGATCATCTTAAACATAGACTCCAAATTTGGTGCAGAAAAATCTAGTCATATTTATTTAAAGAGTCAATTTATTATTATCTTAGCAAACTATCTTTGCTTACATATATTCAACTAACTGCAACCTTATCTGTTCAAAATCTCTGACACTTTAAGTTTACCAAAAATAGTAAGGAAGACAGGGAATTGTTAATTGTGTTTTGTTGATAATATTATACTGTTACAATTGCTGTTGGGACCTTAAATTGGTACAATTATTTTGGAAAAAAATTACTTCATCCTCTAAACTACATAGTGATAACATAATAATAAATTGCATATAATAGTACAGCCCTCCAATTTTTCAAATTTAACCTATGTCTACAATTAGCACTCAGATCAAGAAGCAAACCCATACTCATTCTTCATAATTTCCCTTGGGTATGTTATTGTTTAAATCAAGCATTCACTGTATGGTATAAGCATGAATACAGGCATGTACACACACACACACCACACACACACACACAAACACACACACCTCCAACTGAAGTTTCTAAATGCAATTTCAGCAATTATAGTAGAATTTATTCAAAACAAAACTAGTAGTAATAGCCTAAAATTTGGCAATTCATGTATAATAATTACCTGGAAATAAGAAATTATTCACAATGGGATATATTATAGCAGAGAACAGTATAAAATGAATGAGTTAGCACTAAGGACATAAACCTGAGCTTACCTTTGAATAACAAAAGAATTCTAGTGTATAACTAAAAACTTCAGGAGAATATAATTGTACGATACCTGTTTTGTAAGCATAAAAGTAGAGCAATATTTAGGCATATGTGTGACAAAAATGAGCAAACAGGCACATGCTAAACAAGAAATTCAACATTGAAAACTGATTTACTCAAAGGCAGACAGAAAGAGAGCACAGGTAAAGGAGGTGAGATTATAATGCAGAATACTGTAGTAGAATATTATTTTAAGGTGTATTACTTTTGTTATGTTGCATTTGTTTAACTCTGTGAGGCTGTGTTACTATGCCTGTTTAAAACACCTGTTAATCTAATAAAGAGCTTAATAACCAATAGCGAGACAGGAGAAAGACAGGCTGAGCTGGGAGGCAGAGAATATAAAGAGAGGAGAAATCTGAGAGGAGAAAGAAGAGAGATTGAGGAGTGGGGAAAAACGGGGGGAGCAAGAGAAGGAGGATAACTCCAGGAGCCAGCCGCCCAGACACAGCAGCCACAGAGAAAGAAACGAAGAAAAGGATACAGGAATAGGAAAGAAAATGCCCAGAGGCAAAAGGTAGAGGGAATATTTTAAAATTAAAAAAAAAAAAAAAAAACCGCTGGCTGCAAACAACAACCACTGAACAGCTTGGGATCTGAAACACCTTGGACTGACCCCTTGGATACCACTCCCCCTAGAGGAACACCGGACTCAGTTTGATGTTGGGGGGAGAAAAGTGGATTTGCCAGGATTGGGGGAGAAATAAGCAATATCAGGACCTTGGGACCTTGGGATCGCCTGCCCTGGGGGGGAGGATGTGGAGATGAAAGAATGACCTGATGTGGTGGGAGGGGGAAGGGACCTTGATAAAGGATATACAAGGATAGAAAATGTGACTTCTTTATTCATAATAATAATAAAAAGCTGACACAAAACAAGCCAGGCTAAGGACAGTTATTAATAGTTCAGAATATGCCTTCATGTGTAATTATTTGGGAGCTGGGTAGCATGACTCTCAAAAGGAAAAAAATAGCCAGAATTCTGCCTAACACAAGACAATGTCAAGAATGATGGGGCTGCTTAACACTGTAGAGGAAGGATGACTGTCATATACAGGAGCTCTAAAGGAAAGCCAACACTTGGGGGTCACATTAATTAACTGATGGAAAAGAATTAACTGGTTAACTATACAAGGGGTCCATTACTATGTCATGAACGGAGAATTTATGATTGATCACTTGGGAATCTATCTGAGCTCCAAATACAAATTATGGTTCACTACATTAAAATGGTTACTTCTTTAGTTTCACAGGCCTTCCTCATGGCTGGGTAGGAGAATAATCATTTCTTAACTTACATTCTAACTCAAATCAAGTGACGAAGGGGAGATAGATCCACTCTCTAAGCCTACTTCCCTCCTTCCCAGGAAACTCAGTCAGTGACTATGAGGTGAAGGACGTCAGGAATGAAATAATGCCTTGATTCACACACATGATATAGGCTTGCCTAGTTGCACTGTATATTCTGGACATGTAGAAAGGCCATTTATTATGCCCAACTAATTAGATCCTGACAAAAGAGTAGGGATTGTTTTAATAGTTGCTTCTGATTATTTCAGAGGTTTTATGAGTTGATTGAATCATCAGATATTCATGCAATGATATTCAAAATAATTTGCCACTGATTCAGCACAGAAAAGCAATTGATCCTATCTTTGGACAGGCTTCTGGCATCTTCTATGGCTATATAAGAAAGAGATAAAGGTTAAGGTACAAGGGGAAGCCACTGGAGTTAGAACATTAGCGTGACTCTTTGATGAGTTGTGAGTAACATGTGAAAAGTTCAACACTTCAGAAATTAGAATTAGAAAGGATATAGTTATGTAATTTTGTGAATTTTGCTAAGGAAATGAATATGAATTTCTCTGCTTCCTCAAATACTAAAATGGGATAAAATATTATTATTAGAATAGCAACATGAAAACATTACTAATTTAATGAAAGCCATATGCTTATTGAACATTTAATCTACCTTAGTCCACACAAACTCCTTCAGACTATACAGACTCTCAACTTGAACCAGACTATCTAGACACCTGTTTTTGTGGATGACAGTGTCAGAGTATTGGCTACTGTCATTTAGTTTGCATAGGATTTGATTTGATTAGTTTGCATAGGATTTGATTACAAATTGGATTTGACTTTCTACATGAGGGTTTGACCATGGAAATATGAGCTAAGTACAGAGCAAACCTCAGGATTGGCACATCAGAAGCCTTAAGTACTTCTGTCTCAGTAGTTCATCCTCTCTATCAACTTCTGCTTATCTCATCAAGACTAAAACACAGGAAGCAATATTATGCATGGATATTATTTGAATAAATGAAGGCAAATCTGGATTTCAAGTATAGAAGTAAAAACAAATAAACAAAAGATCTCTAGAAGGATTATTTTTCAAAACAATAAAGGTCACATGATAAGAATGGCAAATATTTCTACCTTGCCTTTCCTCTAAAGTAAGATTTAAAAATAAAGGCCCACTTGACATGATGGGTAACTCTATGTCAATGTGACCCATGACCAAATTAAGTGTTACTGAGGACTAATTTCATGGAGATACTGAATTAAGCATACAAGGTACATGTTCTATATCTGATGGATTTAGGGAAGGAAAGCAAAGAAGTCACAGCAATTCTCCTGATTCATTGAAAGACAGAATGCAACATGGTTAGTGCAACATGCAAATTATAGAAGAGTTCTACATACTAAGTGCAAGATGCAAATTATAGTTCAAGTAATGAGTAATGCCTTGTCTCCTAAACTTCTAATCAAGTTTTTAATATTTCAGAGATTATGAGTCAAGATAACTGGAATAAATAAATAAATAAATAAATAAATAAACCAAACTTATCCTGTTGTCACTGACATCACTGCTGTCTTTGATAAATTTAAAACTGTTGGAAACATCAGCCAAGAATGATGTGGGATGTATGCCAAGTAAATATGTGGCTAATGTTTGAACACCTGAATACTTCAATATATAATAGCCTTCTTTCTAGGAAATAGTACATGGGCATCAAGAGTTTTGTATTTCACAGTTTAATCATTGCTGTTTAGATTTAAGTAGTATTGCAAGTTATGGCTCACTCATCTGGTAAAGAAATTTTACATGTAAAATCAAGGCTTTTCTTTTCCACTGTATTTCATTCTCCTTTGAACTCTGTTTTTTATGCTTGTAATTATGAACAAGATTCTGAGAAGTAAATCCATTTCCACTCCTAGCTGTACTCAAAAACATGGAATATGAAGCCTCCATGGAGTGCTCAGCATCAGAAAGATTTTTCCCCTGGGCCTAACAGGATTCATTTTACAGCACTCTAGGAAAGGAACCAATAGGTTTTATGGTCCTCAGGAGCTTTGGATGGGTAGGAGACCACCAAGAATCAGGATAAGCTTTCAGTGCTGCGGGTGTTTCTAGGAGGGGTTTGCTAAACCTCCACACTTCCTCTCTGGTTACTGTAAGTCAAGGTGACATGTCTGTAACATATATGTGCTGATGATGTAATTGTGACAAGTTATTTCTCTGTCCTGATGAACTTAAAATATCTCTTACCCTAAATGCTTCCAAGTATACTAGTGTAAATACAATTCTAGGATATATGAGATCATTTGACTACTTTCAAGAGAAACTTAAATATAAATGAGATCAAATAGCCACAGAAATTTTTGGTTTTTATCTATAATTCCTTCAGTTTAATGATATGATTTTGGATGGTACACCCCTGTTCTCAAAGAAAAAGTTTCCTATGTACATACTATGAATATCAGTAGTCCTTGGGCAGTAACAACAACTAAAGCAAAAAGATGAAATTTGACTATTAAGGATGAGAAATGAAAACGTTTTTGTTAATTTGGGGCATACTTTTCATCTTAGAAGGTAGATTTCAGGATTACAAACTGGCTGTAACTGTTGCAAGTCTTAAACACTATTGTCAACTATCAATTGCTAGGATTTCCTGTTTCTGATATCCTCCCTTGATACTTCCAAGATCACAAGTAAAAACCACAATGGCTACTCAAGAAAGTCCAAACACTCACATATCAGACCCTTAAGTAAAAATGTCTAATTGCACCATCTAGATTTTCTTCCACTAACAGAAATCCTTGTTGACAGCCAGAGGATCATACCAGGAAGCAGGTTTTTTACAGACATAGATGAGGGTCATCTCAACCATGTCTGCTTTGGCTGTGTATATATTAACAATTGCTTTTTATTTTCTTTATGTTATTTCCCTACTAGTTATATGTATGTATATATATGTATGTGTATATATATGTATATATATATATGTATAAAATGTGTGTCCGTGTTTGTGTGTGTGTGTGTGTGTATGTGTGTGTGTGTAAACACTGATAATACAGGAGTTTTTCTTTTATTTCAGCGTACTATGAGGAACTAGATGCGGGAAGAAGCACCTTGGAAATTTGTAATATGAGATAAGAATTGAAAATATGGTACATGTGGGATTCTAAGGTGGAAAGTTTGCTGTGAGCCCCAGGCCAATCTGACTACATAGTGAAATCAGGGCAGCCAGAGCTAAATAAAAGGACATTTATCAGAATAAATGGAACCAAACAAAAAAATTCTAAAAAATTACTGAATATTTAGTTACAGGTAAGAGGATCTGAACTTATGTGCCCTTTGTACAATAGGGGGTGTGGCTCACAGTAATATACTATACATATGAATCATAAAAAAGTATTTGAAAGTCTCACCGTAAATAAAAATGTTTGAGGAGATAAATGCATTAAATCTGACTTAAACATTATTGATTGTACTTATGTATAAAATCACTATGTGGAAATTGTGGATGTGTGCATTTTTGTGGCTTTTTATGGTTTCACAAAACAAATATTTAATTTTAAATAATTTAAATTTCCTTTTTAGATGTGTTCATTGTAGAGTATTGGTAGGAAAGAAATAAGATTTCTCTGCTCTTTCCAAGCTGGAGGTTGGTGGGAACTTTGACTTTCCTTCACTATTCTGTTCCTGGATCCTTTTCATTTGTTGTGAAGTTGTGAGCAGTTACCTGGCAGCTTCTTCAGCTGTTTCAGTCTTACAGGGGGAAGTGGAATTCCTGGAAAAAAATTCATTTTCAACTATATTCCAGTAAAGTAAAATTATATGCTGACAGCTGAAGTTGACTACCAAGAACTTTACCTGATCCCAAGACATGTAAGCTAGGCAATGGTTAAAGAGTCTGCCCTTGGGGGAAACTTTTCTTCTTTAAAAATAATAAACCAGCTGCCTCATTACAATCATATATCTTCAAATTTAAAAATATGAGGAAAGTAACTATTGGCCTACAAAGCCCTGACCCAAATTAAGATTTTAAAAGTAATGCTTCCTGGTAGAAAGATGAAAAAGAAGCACTAGACAGCTTTAGATTTTGTGAATTTAGCCATATTTTTATGCTTCTGTTCCCAAATGATTAACAATCATGACCATATGTAAATACCGTTAGGAATAGGAACTATTCATAAATAAGAATGTGTAAGAAAACACAGAAATATCACTGTTATATTTCTGAAAACAAGATCAGGTGTCAATTTTCTTAAAGTTTATACATAAAATGCTACCTTTCCTAAATACTTTTTAAAAATTTTTTAAATTAATTTTTCATTTAAACTTTTTTTCTATATCTACCACTGCTCCCCCTCCCCTTCTCCCAGTCCTCCCTCAGCCTCTCCCCTTTCTATCCCCTCTGCCATTCTTCAGAGAGGGCAAGGAATGCCAAAGAGAGTCAGTTTGGTCCTGCATATCCAGTTAGATGTAGGACCAAATCTCTCCCCCTAGTATCAAGGAAGAGAAAGACATTCCCCTGAAGGATATGGGTTCTGAGAAAGGAGTTCATGTACCAAAAATAAATTCTGTCTAGTCTGATTGCAAGAGGCTCCACAAACTGCTCACACCATTAGACTACTATCTACATTCAGAGGGTTTAGAGCCATTCCATGAAGGTTCCTCAGCTGTCATTTGGGAGTCAGTGAGCTGCCAATAGCAGGGGTCAGCCTACTTTATTGGTCTCCTCTTCATGATCCTTATCTCTTTGCTCACATAATCTCTTCTCCTTCTCTTCAGCTGGACCAATATCTGGACTCAATGTTTAGCTATGATGTATCTCTGCATCTGCCTTTATCAGTTGCTGGATGAAAGTTCTATAGATAATTAGGGTGGTCATTTTTTTTTATAATAAGGGAAGGCCAGGTTAGGTATCCTCTCCACTCTTACTTGGATTTCTAGCTGGGCTCATATTGCGGATTCTTGGATGTTTCCCTAGTACCAGGTTTGTCTCTAACCCCACAATGGCTCCATCTATCAATATATTCACTTCTTGGCTCTTCTTCTCTGTTGCTTCCCCCCACTCAACCATCCCATTATCTCATGTTCTTTTCCCACTTCCTCTTACTTCCTCCCCTAGTATGATCCACATTTACTCATTAGATCTTCTCTATTTCTCCTTCCCAGGGGGATCTATGAAAATCTCTTTTATGTTCCTTCTATTACCTAGCTGCTTAGGATTTGTGAATTATAGCCTGGTTAACTTTTGTTTACTGTCTAAAATCCAGTTATAAGTGAGTACATACCATGTTTATATTTTTGGATCTATGTTAGCTCATTCAGGATGATACTCTCCAGCTCCATCCATTTACCTGCAAATTTCAGGATGTCAATTTTTACTGCTGTGTAGTACTTCATTGTGTAAATGTACCACATTTTTAAGCCACTCTTCAGTTGAGGAGTATCTAGGTTGTTTCCAGGTTCTGACTATTATGAATAATGCTCCTATAAATATAGTTGAGCTAATGCCTTTGGGGTAAGAATGTGCATCTTAGGTATATGTCCAATAATGGTACTGCTGCATCATTGATTAGATTGATTCCTAGTTTTCTGAGTAACTGCCATACTGATTTCCAAAGTAGCTGTACATTAAATATTACTTTCCTTATGTTCTTGCAACTCTTATATAGTTTACTAATGTATCTTCCAAAAATTCTGAAAACTAACATAACATAGAAATTCAATTATATGGCAAATTTTTTTCTTTATAACATTGTTTATACACACACACACACACACACACACACACACACACACACACACACACACATTGGAAGGGAGGAAAAAGGATTATTTACAAGGTGTAAAACTGATGGCTGTATTTTTGCAGTATGTAGAGATGTTAAGAACAATAGAGACGCATGAAGGATGTTGATTTGCATTGTTAAGAAACCTCATAAAACTTAAGAATTCCCTTTTCAATTGTCTATTGTCAATGAGAAAAAATATAAAACTCTTACAAAACTGAGACAATGTCATTAATCTAGTTGTCCTCTTTTCTGTCAGCAGAAGAAACATAAATGCTCCCAATGTTTATGTTTGAGTTGAAAGACAAAACAGAGTAATTTTCTGGGTTACTGAAAAGTCCACTCTTTCCATTTGGAAAGATTATAAGCTGAGAAAAGCTTACTCTGGGGTACATATGATGTGAAATACTATACAAGACAAATGTTTAGTCAGGCTGCAAGTACTACACCAGAAAATGAAAGTGAAGAAGAAGAGGAATATCCAATAGACTCAGCTACTTCACTTTTATGCTGTTCCATGAGTATGGGTCAACACAAGCATTCACTGAGCTATGCCTATGCATTGCCAATCTGCACTGTGGTAATGACAGACTATAAATCACACTAGGGGAAATTTTGCATTACTTTAAGGCCATCAAAAGCTAGAAACAGTACTCACCAATAACACAGATGCCCCAGTAGAAAAAAAATGTGTAGCTGTTATTTAAAAATAGGAGTACTGTAAGCTAGCCTTATACATTAGAAAATAGCAGCAGCCCTATAGTTTTGTGAAGTTTCTGATTTCATATTTTTCTGTTCCTTTTGTAAGCCCACACTCTGTTTTAGGATGTAGAACTACAATGCTAGAAGACTAAGGGGAATTTTTTTTCATGGGTTTCTAAAACAGTCATGCAAATATTGGTGAATTAAACATACATACACAATTCCCTAGAAAAATTTGCTTTCCTTCGAAAGCTTAAGGGTAACTGAATGCTGAAGGTGGAAGCAACATAAATCTGAACTAACGTGAAGCTATAGAGAGGGCCCAAGGGCACTTGAATTCTGGCTTCAAAGTTACAACTACTAGCTGCATAGGAGGATGACTACCTGGCCTGACTCACAACTGGCTTCTCAAGGTCTGCCTCAGAAGAGCTTTGTAGACAAAGAAAATATTCTTTTGTTGTAACAACTAAAGCAAAACCAAACTCAAGAGAGAATGCTTGGTCAAGGTGATCCCTCAAATTATTCCCAATGCTGGCAAAGGAAGAGGTTTTCACCCCTGGGGAAAGGCAGGAAGCAGAGGGCAGCTGTTTTAAACCTAGTAGAGCTAAGAAACTGATTTAGCACTTTATTTTATTTTTTTGGCTTGTGACTTGGGTTTTGTCATTGTTTGTTTATTCTTATTGATATTTTTTTCTGAATTGATTTTTCAGTTTCTTCTCTCTTATCAGTGAGATGTAGAAATAGACGATCTGCTTATAAATGGACATAGTTACCCAGGAATCAAATGATAACTAACTGAACAAATGTAAACCATCATGAGAAAGCTAGTCCTAACTGGTACCTCTACATCACAGCTTCTATATCTATGGATCAGGAAACATAAAGAAAGAAGGGGCAGAAAGATTGTATTATTCATGTAGTGGAAATCCAATGAGGCGTGGAACAGTTAATTACTTCTTAAAATCTTACTTTCTTATTCTTGTCATTTCTTTCTTTCTTCTTCCTTTCTTTCTTCCTTTCTTTCTTTCTTTTTTAATCCCTGCTTTCTTCATGAAGGAATTAGTAGAACAGCCATCAGGAAACAAAGTAAGTTGATTTAAACAGTGAGACTCTGATAGAATCTGATTTTATTGCCCCAGAAGTTAGAGGTTCTGACTGCTATGCGTCTTCATTTCCTGGGCTTATCAGGGACACTGAGCTCAAGAATGAAAGGACGATGAGAAAAATTTATCTTCTACAACATTCACACCACAGCAGGAAAGTACCATACCAGAAAGTTCTCAAGAAAGTCTGTTCTCATGAGAATGTCAGGCAAACTCTTAACCATTTTGATAAGTTCAGAAGAGCTTCAATCAAAAAGCTTTCAAATTCCCATCCCCGATGACCCCACAGATCCCTCTGAGAGTCACCCACACCACTTCATAGTTCCCATAAACACTTGGACCCTTCCCTGTGAAAGCTAACAAGTTTTCCCAAAAGTCCTTTACATACCACATCTTGCCAAATGAGCTATCTTAGTGGGAACTATTGGAACTTTCCAGACAATTTCATGCTAAAAGCAAAATGTTCTTCAGTCACCAGTATGCCCACACAGTTTTCTTAGACTGAAAATACTGACAATGTCTTTATATTTCATATGTGATGTACAAAGTCACTTACCATCCCCTACAGCCACATTTTGCTCTCAGAATACTTTGTAAACAATGTTTCATAACTGAAATAATTACTTATGTCAACATTCTCGTTAATATTCTGGAATTGCAAACATCTTACATCAAATCTCCATATAAAAATGGAACTGTTCACCTCTACTTTGTAAATCAGCTATATGATTTATCCGTGGGAAACATTTATAAAATATAGATTCAGAAAGACATCCACCACATGATGACTTTTCCATATGGCATCTCATAATTATTTTGCTGTGTGTGAACATGGTGAAAACAGTTTCATAATTCTCCAAGGGTCAGAGTAAATTATTTCAATTAGACATATTTCAGAGCAAACATTACCTTAGGGTTCATTAATAATATTACCTGAGAAGGAACAGCTGTCTTTTATGCATAAAAAGCTGTCAGCTTCTTACTGCTTCTTACCCTAGAAACCCTTTTGTGGCTCTAACAAAAAAATGGCCGATTTTCTCATGCTTTACCTAAACACAGCACTTGGCAGCAGGGACCTGGTTGTAATCCTCAGCTTGGGAACTAGTGGGTGGGTTTATTCTCTATAAACTCTTGTATAAATCACACCAATCTCTTGGTATTTATTCTAGGTAAGGCTGGAAATTGTACACATATCCAATAGGCCATGTAAAGGAGTTTTGTGACTTCCTGGACTTCTTTCATGAAAAGTCCTTACTCTGAATGTAATTCCAGAGTATGGGACATTACAGAAGCTTCAGAGGACAGGTCTATTTTGTTTCCCCTTTCTCTTTGCTGAGGCCTTGAAAGTGTGGAATAGGTCAACTGGGGCAACACAATAGCAGCAATTATTAAGACATTCATTGACCTGCACTGAAAGTTCAACATTCATTGAAACGACTCTAGTCTGACCTATTGGAATACTCTAATCATAAAAATGAAAGATTGAAACATTTCTCTGTGAGGAATTGTTACTCTGTTTACAGTTGGGTCACTGTATATTAGTCTAACACACTAGCAAAGCTTGACCTTATTATTGTCACTAGGCTCTGACCATGCATAGTCAAAGATGACATGAGGGGTAAGACATATCTAATATTCTCTATGTCCAAAAAATATGTAATCTTATAGTAATTTACAATCTTTCTTGTTTCTACTCCAAGATATTGCTATAGATGAGGATGGCAATGAGATAATTATTTGGGTAAGGTATGGTGATATGTTACATACTCAATAAAACCTGAAATATTTGAGAGATTAACACACAGTCAAAACGTAGGCAGACAGCTCGGGAATTTCTTGATTCTTGAGTACAAGGCCAAACAGCTGGGATTCAATAGCACATGTCTTCAGTCTTAGCACAGGGAAAGCAAAGAATGATGGATGGCCTATATCTTTAATCCCATAACTCCGACTCTTCACCAAGTTTTCTTTTCTTGTGTCCAATTTTATTTTTAAGCTCTAGAGTGGTTACAACACATTAAATTAAACACATATTCATTTTTCCACAAATAATCTAACAGGAGAATTCTTTAAAGTTCCATGATGTCCCTCATTGTATCCGTACATTGTGTCAGTCAGTTGATGAATGGATGCGTATACAAACTAACACAATACTCTTTATTCATAAATATAAAGTTCTGTCTTTAGGCAATGAGATAGATGGATCTAGATATTATATTCTCAATATCATGTAATATATTGACTGTCTTTGAATTTGTGTGTTTGAGGCTCCATAATTTTTTGTGCCCACTCTAATGTTTAAGATAATAAATCTTTAGGTTCTTACATATCATTGAAAAGTTTGGGCTATAGCACAGTAAATTCTCCAATAACTAATATAATATACTAAGTAATTTATAAGAAAACTATTAATTTGCTTCATATTTCCAAAACTGGAACATTTAAGGCCTGGTGGCCATAACAGATATATTCCTTCTTGGGGGGAGAGGAGGTTGAGGGTTGTCAGAGTCCAGAGCACTAAAAGATATTATATATCAGGACATATTCAATGTCCTATTTCCCATCTCTTTTTTTTCAAACCCATAGCCACATCATATCAGGTTCTATATTATGTATGGCCTGATTTATCTCAAAGGTTCTAACTTCAACTACTATAGTTTAGTTTTTAATTTAATGCCTCACACTGGAAGTGAAATTTCAACAGGACTGTCTACAGAGCACTTAAACTACAGCAGACTACATACTGTCCAAGATCCCTTCCTATTATATAATTCTACTGAAAATATAAAAGCAGAATTCTTATTTACTTATAATCTTGTTGTATTTAATTTTTTAGCTTCTCACTGTGTAAATATAACATAAATGAAGTTATTTGAGAGCCTAGATTTTTACTTGCCCAGAGAACTAAAATTTTAATGCTTCCTTTTACTCTATGTACCTGGCAAGTCTCACAATTAGAATAATTGGCAAGTCTATGATCTAAGTAGTCAACACTCTTCCTTTTGAAGTTTAATTGCCTAATTTGTAAAATAAAAATGAAGATCACTTAAAACCTTGTTAATATAGTCCAAGTCTTAGGTAGGTTTCACTGAGAGGAGGTACCAAGAACATGTTTGGATACATCAAGGTGATGACAAGTATTGGAAAGCTTTGGATGTCCAGTTAAACTTCAGCTAAATGCTCAGGATTTCTCTGAAGTCTCTCTTCTCCATCACACTTGTTCTGTGTGAGTAGACATGGCTGAATAGCTTAAATCTGCCTCCATCTATCATGAGATGGGAAGGGGTTAATCAAGAGTATAGGAGAAGGAGATTCAATTGACAGAAACTGCCTAACCATGGAAAGACTAACTGATGGAAAATGTCTGCCAACAGGTGAACAATATTTTCTGTCTCTAGAAGGGCATCCAGATCATTCCCTCCACCCTTAGAACCACATATAAAATATATTCCCTGTAGATACTGATTCAAAATGCATTAACTTAAGTGTGTAAACTGCCGTGCATTCTAGCACCAACTTACAGTGGACAATGTATATATGATGTGCACCAAAGTATGAATGGGTCACTACCTATGGGTTTATGTGCAGAAAGAGTGTTGGAGCACTATCTGAAGACTAATATTCATAATAAAAAGAAGCAGTCATCAAATTCAGAAGTAGTGTTTTGACTATAGTCCCTCATTCCATGTCTCAGAAAAGCATAGGCTTGAGTTTGGCATGTTGGTGCATGTTTCTAACCAGCATTAGGGAAGTTGAGGCATGTAGCTCACAATAATCGACATACCAAGATCTTGACTCAAGCCCTGTCTTTCCCCTCAAGAAATAAAAGTTATCTTTAGCAATTTGCCTACTTAATTGGCTCTGTTTCAATTCTACACACATCTCAGGTCTTATATCATTTTAAAAAAAATCATCAACATATGCATATAGGAGATTGTAATAAAGGCAGAGATTTATGTAACCTTTGTATAATTCTTGAACTTTCTAAACATGTTTTACTGTCACTATAATTTGACTTGGAACTATTAGTCATATACTATATCATAATGATTCTTGACTGTCTCCCTTCCCGATTAGTTTTAAACCATGTTCCTTTCTATTATTTTTTTAAATAGTCAACCAAGAGGCTTGGTTGGCCCTTTTTATCCTGATGTGTCACTTTTTAATGCAAGCTTTCATCACCTCAGCAAAGGGTATTTTTTTTTCTCCCCAGTGAAAAAGATGGATTGGTAAGCAGTGGCATGGCCTATAAACTGTTTCCTTTTAATTCAGGGCCTAGCAATTTGGCCTGGCTCATGTTCAGGTACTACTATAACTTGTCTTAACCCCCTCTAAAGGGCCTCCTGCTTATGTATTTATGCCCAAGCATTTGGGTGAGCCTAGAAACCGCGTCTCTGAAGAATGAGTGGGTGTTTGCTCACTTCCAGCAAATGCTATAATGAAGCATGCCCTTTGCTCTTCAAATCCAGAGGTTCTGACCTCACCAGGTGAGGTTTTCTCAGGAAATGGCCCCCTGAGGCAATTCCCAATTGCACAGTTTCTGTGCTAGACACCAATAACGATGTGCACTTTGTGAGCTGTTTTCATGTTCCAACATAAAGTCTCACGTAGGAAATGTTAGGAGATTTCTAAACCCCTAAGACTAACTCTGGTTAAACTGTTCTTTAGTATTCTAGTCAGGGTCTCGGTATGGATGACAAATTCTGCAAGAGTGTGTTCATTTTAAGGAGGGTGATATAATATGCAAAAGAACAAAGAATCTTTTCATCATTGGTGTTGTTGCCAAGAACAGGAACTGATGTTATGTGAGCTTTGATCTCTGCTTTCGTCCCCTCCTCCACTGTGTAATTCAATTATGTATCTCCCCTTTACATAAGGCAAGAGCCACTCCTCCCCACCTCCTCCTTAATTGCAGACTGTTCAAGATCCTAGATGTCCTGAGATAGCAGCAGGCTACTTACTATAGCATTATTTTATTCAAGCCTCTTCCAGGTACCGTGTGCTCAGGACAATTTTCTTGTTAAGGCTCCCAAATAGCAGAATATACATAATAGCTCATTCAGTAATCAGTAGATTATGAAGTGGCTGGAACGTAGATGGAAATTAGTGGATATCTTGAGACAAAGAGGCTACTTACATTCCTTTGATGAGAGCACACAGCAACTTACATCCCGCCGAACTGTCTGCCATTTCCCCCACCCTATTAGCCATGCAACTGCAAATTTTATGGAAGCATCTTAAGCTTTATAGTTACATTGCTAGCCTTGAAAGACTTTTTTGTTTCAAAATTAAAGATTTAAAGAAAGATGAAATCTTACCTTTTAGTCCCACCTTCTATATAATACCTGATCCTTTACAAGTATTAATAATTTTGCCCATTTTGAGAAAATAAACTAAAATTGAAGCAAACTATCAGGTGATCATATCAATAAAATGAGATAGTCTGAGCATTAAGACTGAATTGTAGAATGCTTTCTTGCTAAGTTGGTCTGTGCTATACATACTTGCTTATGTGATGTGAACAAATGAAAAAGCAATAAGCAAGTATTTGTTGTAGCACCAATTCAGATTGTATGAAAGGAGACTCTGAGCCAAATATCCGGGGAAGACTGAAATATCAGAGAGAGGAAGCATCACAGTCAATTCTCACCCAGCTGTCTTGCAACTTCCTCAACCTTACTCCTGATTGCTTCTGCAGGTTGCTTCTGCCTTTGTTGGGTTCCTAGGAGGCCTTATATACCCTTCTTGTAAGATGTATCCCATCTAGGTTAGGACTAAAGATGTGAATTTAGTAGCTAGCCTTGAACTCACAGAAGCAGAGGAAATTCTGTCTCTGGAATTATGGGATTAAGGATGTAGGTCACCACTCCCAGATTTCCTTATGCTGGGATTAAAGGTGCTATTGAATCTCAGTTTTTGTTCTTGTACTCAAGGATCAAATTTCTGAGCTGTCTGCCTAGATTTGACTGTGTGCTATCTCCCCAGTATTTCAGGTTTTATTAAATATGTAATATATCATCACAATTTTTAGAGTCAAAATTTACTGCTGGGTCTGGTGAACTACACATTCTTCTAAAATCATGTGACAGGGATGCCAATTGTAACGATGACATGTGAAACAGATCTAAAGAGATGTGAACTCTTTATTCTCATGCACTGACTTGAGTACTGTCTCCAAAGCAATAGTTATTTATTTTCTTTCCTAGCTTCAAAAAAAAATCTACTAATTACAACTATTTGTCACAATATCCAAGTCAGTTTGTTTGACAAAGGTGGTTCTGGATTATTAAAGTCTAATCATATCAGAAATTTACAAAGTATCAAGGCTGTTTCCTAACTAATCAATAACAATGCCTTTCTTTACTTGGTTGCTTTGACCTCACATTTTGACTCTCTTAAAAACCATTATTGTCCTAATATTATGAGGTCTGTACTTTTCTTTCATCTTTATTCATTAATATATGAAATATACTCTATCTTACTCCTAACTCTTACCCCCATCTGAACTCATTTACAAGTTGGATGATGATATATTAATAAAATTTGTGATTCCCAGATGGCCTTAATAAATTGTGTCCATAGAAATTCAGGTGATAGCAAATAAGCTGTTCCAAGATATTTTACTTTACACTTTATCACACTGACATAGTCCCAAGGGTGATGAATTTTAAAATTACAGAAGAATATTAATTCAAGTCTCATTTTGGTAGTGACTTGGTAGCAGGTAATAACTGATTCTTTCCTCTTCTGAAATATTTACAGCATGAAAATATCAATCACATAGCCCATGGAAATTTCCTAGGAAGTTAGAAAACAATTTTCTAATTATATAAAATGCTGACTAAAGCTGTTAAGGCTGATTAACTTTATCAGTAATCCTTATAGAAAGGGGTAATAAGAATGCCAGAAAAAATAATTTTAAGGAATGATATTAAGAATGACACAGTAGGATCCATTGCTAAAAGATACTGCACATTTTGGTCACAAAAATCAGAGCTGACCTCAAAACTTCTTCCTGTTGGTTCCTTTCAAATTTAGAGAAGGTGCTGCACAGAATGATAGAGGAAAAGTGAAATTATTGTAACTTCTAGAATGTACCCAACTATATACATCCTGGAAGCTACATTAATGACCTGCCAGGATGTGCCCTGTAGTGCCATAGTGACATGACAAGTTTTCAACCAATTTTTAAAAGTTAGATTTGAGGCCTTTTCCACAAGAAAAACCTCATAAATGGGCCTATAAGCCACTTAAGAGCTCATGGCTAGGAAAATCATAGACCTTGGAGGGGAACCTGCCACTATTTTTGGGGGGGAAATGGTTGTTTTTGTAAAAACTGTTCTTAACAAATATCCATGTTTATACCCCTAGACTATTGCTGTTTCTGACCAGTATCAGAGAAGCTTATTCCTGTAGAAGGCAGCAGTTAATGCAGATGTGCTAAGCATATGTATAGGGCAGTGATTAGCCCTGAGCAGAACAGCTTTATCTCTCTCTCTCCAAGACTGAGGGAACAATGTGAAGGAGGGGACAGAAACTCTACGAACACAAGAGGATTGGGGAGATGTGCAACAAAAGATGCCTTATATACTTTACATAGCCACTGTACTCAATGACTCATTATAGCTGTGATTATCTGCATAAAAGCTACACAAGTTTGTCTTGTCATATTCCATCACAAGAAGGGCTCACAAGGCCCTACTCCTCTTTGATGATGGACTGTTGACAATTACCTGTTGGAGCAGGCAATATCAGTTGTGCTACCTGCTATTAAGTTGTTCTTGCTCCAGTAAATAATCTTTCACCCACTCAGGGAAGAAATGCTAATATACTCACTAGGTAGTATACACCAGGAAAATGCATGGAGGTAAGAAAGGGGACTGTTGGAAAGAATGATTTGGGGAAAAGAAAGGGAGGTGAGAAAAGAATATATGTGTACAGATGACTGAAATTTAATACATAAACATATAAAACTGTCAAAAAAATTTCAAATAGAATGATGTTATGATGTTCAAATAGGTGGTTAGCTAATGACAATAGATCTCTAAAAGTCACAAAATATATAGCCATGATGCAGAGTCTTTATACCTAATGTGGTACTAGTCATGAAACACATTAAATGATTTCCTGAATGAGTGGAGAAGCAGAGTAAAGAAGAAGCTGTTATTAGACACACAATAATAGTAAAAACATCAAAAACAACACTGAGAAAAATTTTAAACCAGGCATAGGCAGTGGCTCACACTCTAATCCAGTTATTAGGAGACAGGCTTCAGAGAGTTGAGAAAGCATTTAAAGCCACCGTGGATTATACAAAAATACTCTTCAGTAGACTATGAGGTTTTTAAAACTTTTAAAGGTATCATTAGCAATTACATAGGAATCCTAAACTATAGAAATACTAATCTCAGAAAGATTTGCAGCTATGACTTTAGACTAATGTTGTTATTAATAGATAATTTAAAACCCAAATGTATTAAAGCAATTATATTGCTAGACTAACATAAACTGATAAAAATGATATTTAATATTAAATCTTCTATGAAATAAGAAAGATTTACAGGGAACAGAAATAGGATGAGATGAAAGTATAGATAACACAGGGAGAAGTATCATGTACATGTCTGGAAATGTCATAATAAAAACCTATTGTTTTGTACATTTAATATATGTTAATAAAAAGTAATGCACAAAACTTCTATTGATACACAAGTTGTGGAAGAAGCTATGTACATATAGAAATCAAATAATTCTGATGAGAAAAGATGGCAGCAGAGTAGAAGAAAAATCCAGATTATAGAAGTAGGATTCACAGCTCATCATTTTCAGAAAACTGAGAAAGACTCTAAACTTTGCTGGATTTCAGAATTTCTGTGAGCCTTACTCAACAGGATTATTCATTGTAATGTCCTCTAAGAGAACATGCATCTAATTCTGGTGAGAAAATGCACTGTAAGTTTTATGATGTCATACAAAAGCATAAGACTGTAACAAACCTTGAGAAGAAAGTGTTTTTACATACTGGAAAAAATAGTTGGTGATATAATTATGGCCACAATGATTTTCTACTCTTGTGAATCAGGGCTGATATAGTTGATTTTATTATGCAACAGAAGATAGCAGAAGAATAATTCAAATATTTCTGAGGATAAGTCAGAAGAAGGCTTTTGATTTCATAAGTTCTTTGTAATGCTCAATATAGGAGCATGAGCTGGCATGCTAAAGTTTGACTACTCTGTACTAAACAGCACATCAAAAGACCCCAGAACTCCTGACTCTCTTTATCAAGCCATCAGCACATACATTAAACTATGTTTAAATCTTTACACATCCAAATTAGTAATTTAATACCAGTAAATAGCCCCAATAGGCCAAATTCAGAGTAAAAAATTGCTCAAGTAATAATAAGTATTGGGGGGAACAATAGATAAACAGGCCATATATATATTGGTTTATACATGCACACATACTAGGCTTTATCCTGAGGTACAGTTGTGAAGTTGACTAATTACATTGAATGCAAGACTCATAAAATATTAATGTCTTAGCTAAATAAATGGAAGAAAAGAGACTACAACACACTTAAAATTAAAAATAAATATCCAAATGCATCTACATACCTTTACAGATACTCACTGTTCTGGTTAGAATTAACAGTCAAGTTGGCAAAGTCTAGAATCAAACAAAAAAGAAATCTTAAGTAACTATTGGCCTATGAGCATGTCTGCAAGAGATTGTCTGGATCACTAATGGATATTGAAGGTCTAGCCCATTATGGGTAGCACCATTCCTAGGCAGAGAGATGGAGTCATAGAAAAGCCAGCCAGCAGAGCATGAGTTTCAAGGGAACCAGAGAACAAGCCATCAAGCAGGGTTCTTCCTTGGTTTTTGCCTTGATTTTTTTTCTCTGACATTTCTTAATTATGGATTGAGCTCTGAAAATATAAGCCAAATAAACCCTTTGCAAGTTGATTTTGATCACAATATTTTACAACAGAAAAGAAAAAAAGAATTAGGATCCCACTAGAGAATCAGGCAATAAGCAAATATTTGTGGGTATCAATTTACCAATATGTTTCATACATACTTTCCTTTTGATAAGAAAGGAAGTATTTGGTTCTGCTTTTAGCTTTGGGATGAATTTTCAAGCTTTTACTTCTTCAGTTACAGTTTGAAAACTATTCTTTCTACTGGACTAATGTATGCATTCATTATAGCACAGCAGCTGTGTCAAAAGAGCACATGTCTTAGGTTAACTAGATGTACAAGATCTGGGCTACAAAGCCATGCAGCATTGCATATGCTAGACTGTAGCTAGTTGTGGTAGTCATGGAATGAAACAAAGACACTGGGATACTAGGCGAGATTGAGGTATAGGACTCATGACAGCAGCCCTTTGGGATTCATCTAATCTACCAGACGCTATAGTTCCAAGGATGAAAGCTATGGTGCCAAGATATACGAACTGTAAGGTATGAGGAAATAAACAAAAACAAAAAAACTAAGCAAATTATTTGGCTGTTAAACATGATTTGTTGTCTTCCACAAGATGAAACTTTTTACTCTCATCTATAACAAGGCATATGTAAGAAATGATAGTTGACTCAGAATAAGCAAAATTCCAATTTGCATGACAAGGGCACATATCTGGGGTATATTTTTTAAATCTTAATGTATTCTGTATATTTCTGGAATGTGTTATTATAGAGGGGCCACAGATGTTTACTCAAAGGACAATTATCTACTTTCCTATCGTGAAGGATATCTTATGGTTTCCTGAAATTCTATGAGCAAAACTTTTGTGCCTTGGCCATTAAGTAGCTGGGTGACATATTCTATGAGATGCTGAATCTTGAATATGCTTCATTAGTTAGCCTTTACTTAATTGACAATCTTTAATAAAATTCTCATAGCTTGAGTATAATTTCCAGTATTCTTCAACAGGAAAGGAAACAAAAGAAAAGTCTATTGAAGTCATCATTAACTCTCATTTCTCCACCATTGATGTCTTAGTTACTTTATGTACATTGAGGAAATGTGTAAGCTCCATTGATTGTTTTATGATGTTAGTTTTTTTTTCATTTTTTCTTATTCATGTTTTTCCAGACTGTGGAAGAGTTAAATTAACTCTTAAATTATCACCTAAGAACAACATGCATAGCAAGAACATATATGTGCTCATTATAGATCACACAACCACTAACCCTGAGTCCGTGCAGAACTCTGAGCAGACTAAGTAATAGCAGTGTAATAGTTAGGGAAAAGTAGCCCACATTGAACATCCAGGACTCAAAGTGACCCTTCAGTCTTAATACATAAATGAGATTAAATTTGTTTGTTTTGCTTTTTTATACTTCTCATTTTACTTCAAAATTAAAACTCATTTACATTATTTTAAATCAATGACCTCAAATATAGAAAAATATCATCCTAACATTGGTGTATTCTACTTTTCTAGCCAACAAAAGAAGGAAATACTTGATATTAAAAGGACATGAACTCAGAGACACTGAAGTTCCAAAATAAAAAGAAAAGATGGCTCTTTTGATGTTTCTAGCAAGTACCAGAAATGAATGTTCTACATTTCTTTCCAACTTTTCAACAAAATTTTGTGAATTATCCTGTAATGTACTGAACATTTGGAAAGACATGAAAAACCAACTCAGCACCAGCCTTTTATTTAATTAGAATAACACTAACGGTCTTTGGTGAAAGAAAGGTGATGTTTTATGGTTTACAAGGTCCTGTTGCCTGCACTCTGTTGATTGATTCAGACTGGGTTTTGGACCATTAGTGATTTCCCAACTAGATAGATCACAGATCCAAAAGAAGATTTATTTATTGTTGTTGTTATGTGATAGGTCTAATACTAGATTCTGATCACCTCTGGACTCCACACTCGATGTTTAACAATGCTACTTTTGGCTGGCATTCTTTGATAACACAAATTGAATATGGCTCGAATTCTGTTTATAACTGCTAAGGCTCTTTGCTTCTGCCCCATCCCAGTGAGCATCCTCCCTTCAGATATTTGCATTACTTAAGTGTGGTATGCATTTTTTTAAACTTTATTTATTATTTATTTATTTATTTATTTGCCTTGGTGTTTGCCTGGAACTGGAACTACAGACAGTTGTTAGCTGCCATGTGAGTGCTGGGAATCGAACCCGGGTCCTCTGGAAGAGCAGACGGTGCTCTTAACCGCTGAGCCATCTCTCCAGCCCCCGTGGTATGCATTTTTAACTCTATCTTCAGACGACTGTCATGACTATTTAGTATAAAGTTCCTCTAATTTGTGTAACTTACATTAGGGTAGACAGATTTCAGGAGTTATAAAAAAAAGAATACCCAGATATATTGCCATTTCAGATGACTAACAAATAATTTATTTTAATATAAACTTTTAAAAATTGCTGATTCTTATCTAATATAACAATTTTTCAAATATTGCATGGAAAATGTTTTAACTAAGTATCATGGAGTTTGAAACACAAATTTAACTGACTGATTTATATTTTTCTGGCAAGTCTAAGCCCATTCTAATATTACTTTGATTCATATCATATCCTGGATATTGAGTGAAGTCAGGTACTCTGTTTTATTTACACTTTTCTGTATTCTAGTACCATAAAACGTGTCTGGCATCCAATGGTTGAAGAGATAAATAGTGTTGCTGCACCACTACATAGAGTTTATGATATTGTCTCCAACTGCTCAAATCTGTGCATCCTCTTCATTCCTTACTTCTTGAAGAACTGAGTATCTAAGGGCCTGGTTTGGCAGCAACAGGCTTCTAGAAAAATTCAGCTGGAACCTTTATGTGTGCTTCTTCTTCAAGTCTCAACCAGTCTATGTCAGTTTATATGCTGGCTAGTACTTGATAAGGTAACCAAAGAGGCAGAGACCTCTGGGAAGATTCAGGAGGCCATACTTGCAGAAAGAAAAATGTTGCTAGAGAACAAATGTTATTTTTAACTCATTCAAAGTCAGGGCAGAACTATTGAAAGTTCTTGTTTATTTCTGAAGCAAATCTTTATTATGCAGTTGAAAATGTTCTCAGTTTCTGTAACTTACTTTTCATAAAAAGTGTACTGTGTTTTTATTTCTTCCAGGCAGCAGACAAAAGTATATTACCCAATATTGATTTAAGATCCAAACAAGTTTGCGTTTTTTTTCTAACTTTTGTTTTATCCCTTGAAGACAAGTATATTCTTTCATAGACAATGTGTGTATACCTACTTGTATATATGTTTGTATATTCAGATTTCTTGATATCTAGAAGTATCTGATATGTCTTTCTATTCTTAGGAAAATATATTATCTTTTCTTGCATTAACAATGAGAAGTAATATATGATATAATTTCTGAGATTAACATTTATGTTTATGTTTTGCATAAAACTACTCATGAACTGAGCAATCCCTTGAGGAATTTTGCTAAGTATATAAAACTCTATGATTAGAAAATATAACCAAAACTTAAATTAAGATTATTAAAATATATGTGGTAAGCCTAATATTAAGTTTATTTTCTAGGTAAGAAAGCATCATAATTGGTAGAAAAACCTAAAATAAAATGTAATAAAACTACAAATCTACTAAAACTTACAAGTATACTACAATTTTTAATTAAAGCTACCATGTTTTGTACATCACAAGCAATAATTTGCATTCTAAAAATTAATAGTTATTATTTAAGGTGCTAAGACCATTTGTGATAAATAGTGAAACATACTAGTGCTAACATAATAATGCTAACATTAACTGCTGCACTAAAAAGTCCAGTATTTGTTTTTTCAATGTTTGCAGCCAGTTGGTTTTCCTACCATATTTATTTTTCATGTTTTACCATTTCTCTCTCTATGACACAGTCTATAGTATTGCAGAATTAGCCTGCCAGGCATAATATTGGTCATCCCAAGCTATTTCCCATCTCACTTACTTCTGAAGCTATAAGTAGATATTATCTCAACTCTGGAAATCTGATTTTACTTCTCAACTTAAAAATAATAAACATGGGAAGAGTTTTGTGGGTCACTTATGTATACAATCATATCATCTGCAAATAGAGATAGCTTCACTTCTTCTTTTCCAATTTGTATCCCCTTAATCTCTTTTCATTCCCTTATTGCTTTAGCTAAAACTTCGATGAATGCCTGACCATATTTATATATTTGCCACTTTGGGAAGCAAATATAAGGTCATCATTAATATCAAGTTAGCAGGCACTTTATACTGAGCTGCACAGCCTGACCTAGTCTCTCTTTTTTTTTTTATTATCTCTTTCTCCTTGTTTAACTGTGAGATCTTAACATTAACTTTTTTACTATTAATAAGTCTTGTAAGTTCAGGGTCCAACATAGGCTATGGATAATAGTTGCTTGATGAAGAAATGGCAGGGAGGAGGGAGAGAGAAAGGGGAGAAAGGGGTGTGGCACAGGGGGAAAGAGGGAGAAAGGATGAAGGCAGGGAAGTAGGGAAGAACGAAACATAGTGTTCTCTAAAAAACTGAGTTGGTAAACTTCCAGCATCCTCTGAAATTATCTACTCATTATATTAAAGGCAAAAACTAAATCAAACAAAGAAATTCTCTCCCATTTAAAACAAATTAGTAACTTAGTTCTTATTTAAGTATAACATTTCCCACATTAAATTGAACCCAAGACAAACCAGAGACTAAAGTACTCAGCCAAATAGTCATCCAATAGATTTTTCTTAAATATGTATTGAATTGCCTAATTCCTATGGTACTTTCAAAGGTTTTTTACAAATAATAAAACTATATCTTCTAATATATATAAACATGTCTGTATTTATATTAGTCACTGATTATTTGTCTTATCTGCAATGCAGTTCTTATAACTGACCATTTAAAAATATTGTTCTTTAGAATATTCTGGACACTTAGAACCATAACTGACCTAGTTTATATATATTCAATAAATATTTAGTCATGGAAAGAAAGTAAAAAATATGGTCTTCAGTGAGAGATATACAGTGAAGAAAATTTTAGAGTAAGGAGTCACTGATGATAATAAAGAATGAATTACTAAACAACAACAACAACAAAAAAAAACAGGAACAAAGGGAGCTTGAAACAACGCTAGAATTAAAATATGACCAGCTTAAACTTCAGTTTCAAGATTATCCAGGTAAATTCCAGTATATAATTAAAATTACACAGTGACCTAAGAATTAGAAATGTTCAAAAGCCAAATGGAGAAAGCATTTAAAACCTAGGTATAGTTCTGTGTAGAACACAGTCCACCCAGAACACTGCTGGCATAATAGCAGCAAGGGAGCAGTTAAGGCCCTTGGTCCTGGGCACACAACTCAGAGGTAAGAGACTGGGCTTTGGTGGGGAACACAGTCTGCCCAGACCATGGCTGGCATAATAGCAGCAGAGATGCAGAGGAGTCCCTAGGAGCACAGCTGAGGGGTCAGAGGTCAGACCGTGACTTCTACCACCAGAACCCAGGCCCTGGGACAGCCACTTGAATTCAGTGTGGGGGCACAGCCCACCTAAAACACAGCTGACATAATAGTAGCAGGGGAACAGCCAAGTCCCAGGACACACAGCTGAAAGATGAGAGGTGAAAAGGTGATGAAATGAATCAGCACTGCAACCTCAGAAGAGCATCCAACCCTCTGAACACATTGCTGATTAAGAGTCCTTAGACCAACAACTCACTAAGAGCCCACCATGAAATAACCAAGAGTGAATTAGGGAAACAATGGGCAGACAGCAGTGTAAGAATACATACAACAATACAAAGGTCAACAAAACACCACCAGAAGAAGCAAGTGGTTCTATAGCTTTAAGACCTGAACATAACAATGAAGAGGGAACAATAAGAAACAACCTTAAAAACAGCTTTATGAAACCAATAGAAGTCTTAAAAGAGGATATAAAAAAACTTCCTTAAGGAAATAGAAAAAAATACAAACAGAAATTTAGAAAAAAATGAACAAAGCCCTGAAAGAAAATAAAGAAAACCAAGAAAAAGAAAACGATTTATCAAGAATTGAAAGTTGAACTAGAAGCAATAAAGAAGGCACAAACCGAGACAAAGCTAGAAATAACATTTCAGAAAAAAACTCCGGAACAACATATTCAAGCATAACCAACAGAATCCAAGAGAAGGAAAAGAGAGTATCTGGGGTGGAAGTTTCAACAGTGGCATAGATATATCAGTGAAAGAAATCACTAAAACTAAAAAAGTCATAATACAAAATGTGCAGGAAATTTGGGATACCATGAAAAGGCCAAACCTCAGAAAAATTAGAATTGAAGAAGAATACCAGCTCAAAGGCAAAGAAAATATATTCAACAAAATCATAGAAGAAAACTTCCCCAATCTAAAGAAGGAAATGCCTATAAAATGCAAGAAGCCTACAGAACAGCAAATAGACTAAATCTACATAAAAAGTCTGCTCACCATATAATAATCAAGTCACCAAACCTACAGAACAAAGAAAAAATACATGCAGATGCAAAAGAAAAAGGCCAAATCACCTATAAAGGCAGACCCATCATTATAACACCTAACTATTCAATGGAAACAATGAAACCAAAAAGGTCGTGCTTAGATATTATATAGACACTAAAAGTACACTAGACTACTATACCCAGTAAAACTATCAATCAACATAGATGTATTAAACAAGGTATTTCAGGACATAACCAGATTTAAACAATACCTAACCACAAATCTAGCCCTACAAAAAGACCTAGAGGGAAATCTCCAACCAAAGGAAACCAAAAATCCATGTAACCAAAAACAATTGATTTGGAGAATATCTTCCTGAGTGAGGTATCACAATCCCAGAAAGAGAAGCAGGGAATGTACTCATCAGTGGACTTTAAAAATATATATATATATATAAAAAGAGAGAGATGCCATTGCACACAAGAATTCAAAGCTAGAACATGGGGAGATCATAAGAGTGGGCATGATTCTGAAAAATTTGATATCTGAGTTTGATGGGATGGGGTGTATGATATGAAAACACCAAATAATAAACATATATAAAAAATAAGTTTTTTAAAAAGTTATTTATCATCAGCAATGTATCAGGATACAAGATTAACTCAAAGAAATCAGTAGCCCTCCTATACACTAAAGATAAAAGGGCTGAAAAAGAAATAAGGGGAACATCATCTTTTATAATAGCTGCAAATAGCATTAAATACCTCAGTGTAACTATAACCAAAGAAGTATCAGATCTGTTTGACAAAATTTTAAGTCACTGAAGAAAGAAATTGAAGATGATATCAGAAAATGGAAAGATCTCCCATGTTCCTGGGTAAGTAGGATCAACATAGTTAAAATGGCAATCTTACCAAAAGCAATCTACAGATACAGCGCAATTCTCATCAAAATTCTAACACAATATTTTACAGACCTTAAAAGAACAATACTCAATTGTATTTGAAATAACAGGAAAGCCAGGATTGCTAAAACAGTTTTCTCAACAAAAGAACCTCAGGAGGCATCATCATCCCCAACTTCAAATTATATTATAGAGCTTCAGTAATAAAAACAGCATGGTAGTGGCATAAAAACAGACTTGTGGATCAATGGAATTGAATTGAAGACCCGATATTCACCCACACTCTTAAGAACATCTGATCTTTGGCAAAGAGGCGAAAAATATACAATGGAAGAAAGGTAGTGTCTTCAACAAATTTTGTTGGCATAACTGGATGGTATTGTGTAGAAAAATGCAAATAGACCCAAGCCTTTCACCTTGCACAAACTCAAATCGAGGTGGATCAAAGACCTCAACATAAACCCAGCTACACTGAACTTGATAAAAAAGAAAGTGGGAAATACTCTCCAACACATTGGCACTGGTGGCCTCTTCATAAATATAACACCAGTAGCACAGACACTAAGAACAACAATCAATAAGTGGGACCTCCTAAAGCTGAGAAGCTTCTGTAAGGCCAAGGACACAGTCAAATAGACAAAATGACAGCCTACAGAATGTGAAAAGAATTTCACCAACCCTACAAGTGACAGAAGATTGATCTCTAAAATATATAGAGAACTCAAGAAACTAGAGCCCAAAGCCCTAAATAACCCAATTTAAAAATGGCATTAAGAATTAAAAAGGGAATTCTCAGCACAAGAATTTCAAATGGCTGAAAGACACTTAAAAAAATGGATCAACATCTTCAGCCATCAGAGAAATGCAAATCCAAACAACTCTGAGATATTACATTACACCTGTCAGAATGGCTAAGATTGAAACCATAGATGACAGCCTATGCTGGAGAGGTTGCTGAGCAAGGGGAACATTCCTCCATTGTTGGTGGGAGTGTAAGCTTGTTCAGCTACTCTGAATGCAATATGGCAGTTTCTCAGAAAACTGGGAATCAATGTCCACAAGGATCCAGCAATACTACTTTTAGGCATATACTCTAAAGACACACATTTACACCCCAAAAGCATTTGCTCAACTATGTTCATAACAGAATTATTTGTAATAGCAAGAACCTGGAAACAACCTAGATGCCCCACAACTGAACAATCAATTAGCAAACTGTGATACATCTACACAATGGAGTAAAACTCTGTAGCAAGAAAAAAATGATATTCTAAAATGTATAGGCAAATTAATGGATATGAAGAATATCAACCTGAGCAAGGTATCACAACCCCAGAAAGAGAAGAAAGGGATGTACTCACTCATTAGTGGACTTTAAAACAGAGAGAGAGAAAGAGAGAGAGAGAGAGAGAGAGAGAGAGAGAGAGAGAGAGAGAGAGAGAGATCATTTCATTGTACACAAGAGCTCAAGGTTAGAACATAGCTAAATGACACAGTGCCTAACTTCTGCACTGGTGGCCTCTGGCAGAAGTTTGGATGAGGAAAGACTTGTTTTCTTTAAGGGTCTGGCCACAGGGAATTTAATTATGCTCCAGTAAGTAAATGAGAATCATGAATGGGCAGGTTTGTAAATGAGGAGATCATAAGAATAGGCATGATTCTAAGAGGTCTGATAACTGATTTGGATAGGGTTCATGATGTAAAATCACCAAATAATAAATAAATAAATAAATAAATAAATAAATAAATAAATAACCTAGGTATAAGCATATATGAAAACATTTTTAAATAACTGACTCAGTCATAGGAATTGGCTAGTCTGGAGGCCAAGGGGAAGGCAAGCAGCTGGAGGCAGACAAGAATTGATAGGACAGACCAGACCCAGAATGCTTTCAGAAAAACAGATTTTAGGACTAGAGCTGTCCAATGAAGGGGCAAGTCCTATCACAGAGCTGACTGGATGAGACCCCACCATGTTATTTCTTTTATATAAAATTCAAATAGATGCAGATATTAATGACATCATAATAATAGATAATTTGTTAGTTGCTTCAGCAACTAGAAACTATAGCTTCACTAATTCAATATATGAAATTACCTATCACAACAAGATTAGATGTATTATTCAACTTGAATAAAAAGAGCAAAGAATGTAGTCACAGCAAGAACCTCCCATATATATATTTTGCCTTAGTTGAGACTGAAATCAGATAAAAGAATGCAAAAGGAAATGTAAAAAGAAGAACTAGCTGAGAATATAAGCCCAGGAGAAGACATAGGAGGAAACAGCCAACATAGGGTATGTGGTACCAGGAGCAGAAGTCCTGCTTCTGTCCTTACTATGCTAGTTCTTCAGCTTGCATGATTAACACAATGTCTCTGAGATTCAAGGAAGATATGTCTTACTCTATTATATGCACCAAGAGCTATTTTTAAAGTCAAATAAAAATTATCTAGGTGAATATATATTTTAATATACATCTTTATATTTCTCAATCTATTATGTCTATCAAAATTAATAAGAAGAAGTTATCCCAATGGAGATGTGTGAACATGTCTACACAAGGTTGTATTGCAAGGATATAGTTTAGTTGATAAGTTCTTACTCAGCATACACAAGAGTCAATCACCATTATTCCCAGATAGTTGTATTCAACATAAGAGAAGAAAGTGTTGTTAGAAGTCATGTCTACTGGATTGATATTGACACTCTTTCCCCCTTGGCCTTATCTATTGGAGCATTACAAATAGGGAACACTATTGTCAATACAAGCACCAACATCAACTTTAAATTCCAACTGCTAGCCAAGTGAATATATGGATGGATGTTCTCCCAGTTATGTTGATTCATATGAAGTTAGCATCTAAAAATTGGAATGAGACTTACACTTATTCTGTGAGAGAAGACTCAAAAGCAAATATAACTGGGCATTTAATCAAAAGGTGATTCATAGCTTTAATCTTATGTTATTATTTCTTCTCCAAGGTTTATAACTATTTTAGTAATCAAAATGTCTTCATAAGAGACAAATAATTTGAGTCTTGAGTTATTGGAGATTCAGAAATTGTAGAAGCAAAGTACATTTAAGCATAATTAATAGTATATATTGTATTATGATTAATGGGTTAGAGGACTAGTAGTAGAAAAATACTTTCCATTTTTCTAATAAAAACAGAAATATACATGTGTATGTATTATTAACATTAATGCCTTTTTAAATCAGAAATAAGTTTTCTAATTATTATAAAAAGAGAAAAGCATGTTTCCAAGTAAAAGGCCCTTCAGTGAAAAAATAATAATCTATACAGTTCCAATATAACAAAACTAGAGTCTAAGATAAAAAAATATGAAGATATACTGACTCTTAAAGTCTTCCTACCCCATCTTCTTCAACAGTCCTTGAGTCAAAGATACAAAAGCTGTGTGGTAGATATATCCAGTGGGCTGAGATCCCCATCATCCACTGAACTCTGCATTTTGTCCTGGTGTGATTTTCTGTGATAGTCTCCATTTGCTATAAAGAGAAACTTCTTTCATGAAGGTTGGTAGCTACACAAGTCTGTGGGTATATGGATAGTATATAGAATGTAGTAAAAATTATACTGGTCTAACATAGTAGCAGTAGTAGATTCTCTTCTAAGATACATACCTTACCTGCCCCAGGAAGTTATATAGACTTCTAGTATAGTGCATGATTTCCCTTCTAGTGAGTGGACTTTAAGTGCACTTAGCCATCTGATGGTAACCAGCAACATGTGAGTGACTTTGCTGTACCTCTATGGATTCCTCATCCTGCTGATTATTGTTGTGGTTTACAGGTATTATAGCTGAATAGAATTATCAATTGCTTCTCTCCCTTAGTGGTTTGTGTAAATATTGTCTAATAATATGAAAGCTAGACTATAGGAAGAATGCTTTGAAGTTAGACCTAGGTAAAAATATCAGAATCCCATGACTGAATTGTGCATTTTACAGCCCCTTCTGCAATAGGGGCTTACCTTCAACCTCTGAGAGGCAAGACAGGAAGTCTGCTATGAAACAGTTTCTCCCTGAAGTGGCTACATAAATAAGACAAGAATAATGGCAATATCAGGAAGCATGCCTGTAGTGGGATTATGATATGCTGTAAATATTTGCCCCTGTTACTGGTTTAATAAAAAGCTGATTGGCCAGAGGCAGATGGGAAGTGTGGGTGGGGCTGCTCAACTGAGAAAACTCTGGGAACATTTCAGAGCAGTGCAGAGATGTCACAGATATGCCAGGAGACACAGAGGAAATAAGTCGAAATGCTGCTGAGAAAGGGGACTGAGCTGCATGGCTGAACATGGATTAGTTTAAGAGCAAGACCTACCTGCCTCACAATGTGCCTGAGCCCTAGGTCAATCAGAGTAAAATTAATGTAAGCATCTGTATGTTTCGATGGGACTGTGGGTGTGAACCTTGAGGCTAGGCATCAAAGTCTGGACCAGAAACCTAATACAACACATGCTAATGTGGGAGAAGAAAATTTCACAGAGTCCACACCTAGACAAAGCAATGAAAGACAGCTGAGAGAAGAATAATTAGCCTCTCCCCTAGATGAGTCCCTTATTGCTTATCCAATGCAATGTGGTCAGCCCTGTAATTATAGACATACAAACAACAAAAATGAATACAGAAGGTTGTACTTATACATTTGTACATACATGCAACATGTACACACACACAAACAACAAAAATAATCAAAGAAAAGGAGGCTATCAATTTGAGAGTGAGGATAAATGAGAGGGGCCTGAGGGAGATAATGGGGTGGGAGAAAATGGAAGGTGGAAAGTTATATTATTCTATTTTAATTAAAATGTATTTTTTAAAACAAAATAACATTACTTAACCAAAATAAAAATAAATAAAATATGTAATTCAGTAAGTGATTTTGTACTTAATATCAATAGAATTTTCCCCCACAAATATTTCGTTTAAGTGACTAAGTTTCTAGTATATTTTGGTATTTGTTCATAGATTATCATGTTTGATATAAAAATTGGAAAAAATCTGACAGTAAATAATTTGGCTTTTCTTGCTATAATGAAAACCGAGTGAAATAGCTTAAAGGAGGGGAGATTTATGTTAGTTAAGGGGTCCACTGTGTCATGTCAAGGATGTGGTAGAATATATATATTCACTAAGGTGTTCATGTTGTCATGTTGAGGGTATGGTAGAATATTTATGATAGTTGAGGGGTTCTCTGTACCATGCTAAGGGTAGGGTAAAACTGACAAGCTCACATACTGATGGCTATGAAGCAGAAAGAAAATACATTTATCCTCAGAACTTTCTTCTCCCTTTATGCTATCTGGTCCATAGCCTATGGGACAATGACACTCATGTAATAGATGGTTCTGTCATCCTTAGTAGTCCTATCAAATGCCCTTACAGACACATCAAGAGATGTGCTAGTAATCTTCCAATAACTTCTCAATTTAATGTTACCACTTAAATTGCGTTCCATGTTTGAGAAGAATTTTTCAGAATCCCACAGAAATCTTTCCTCTGCTGGCTTCCCCCAAAGACAAAGCCTCAGCAGAGAGGCGGTATAGCCAGTACTGTACCCAGGAAATGATAGGAAGATATATCTAAAAAAAAAAACAAAAGCTGAAAGGGTGAAAAGTGTCATTGAAACTACCATGACCATGGAAATTCATTTTATTGAGAACTCTGAGAAAAAAAGCAAGAAAAGTTTGCAAACTTACAGTTGAAAACTAAGGAAAAATATTCAAAGGTAAAACCTATGATGCTAGTTTGTGGCAATAGGACCTAATAATCATCGTTAGTCTTGTTATTTCAAAGACTACATAGCACTTTCTATTTTCTGCCTCAAGTTAGAATTACGGGATTGGGTTTTTTAAGTGTACACAAAACTACAAATAGAGCCAGTGGAGAATGAGTAAAACATTCCGATCTCCCTGGAGATATAGACATAAGAGTACACCCTGGATATTATTTTCATCTTGATATGTTCTTATCTTTTAACTTTACTGACACAAGACTTGCAGCTTCTACCACCCTGACCCTTGGCTTGGGTTTCAAGTGTAGCCTCCTCTTCATTGTTTCACTGCTGCAGTTTCCAGGGCAGTTTGTGTCTTTGTTTTCTTCTATAGTTCCCACAGTGTTCCTGTTCATGGCTCATGGTTTTCCATACTAAACACATGCAAAGACTACACATTTTTATTCTGTTTTTAGGTCTTTCCTGTAGCATCAGCCTTTTATTACACTGCTTTGTGGATATATTCACTTGGTAATTTCAAGTTTAATATATGAAAGAAGCCATAATGTCCTTTGTGTCTGGGCCTTCTTTCATGGCACTTTATTCTTCACCAAAAGCACCATAGAACATCAATTGTATGTCTCTGACATGGGGACTGTTTTTTAGAATGACTTCTTTTAAATCTCTGCAAATCTATTTCCTGACTAAAACAGTTCTTGACAACTTCCTATCCCTTCCTTTTTTCTATCATCTCAAATGGTCTCACAGCCTCTTTTTCTTGTGCTATGACATCAACTTCTTATCAAAAGTGCCAATTTCCACTCAATACCAGTTTTCTGTACTGCTACAAAAACATGATTTTCAGATACAAGTTCTAACTCTGTTTGTCTCTTTGGACACTATTTTCCTTGTGTTGAAAATGTCAATGGTGACCTATTGCATGGAATCAATCATGATGTAGTAACTAGCCCTGCTTCATTTTGTAAGGAATTTTGTTATGTTCCAGCGAAGCATGTGTTCTCTGCTTCATCACAGAGAAGCCATAGCACAAGGATAATAGAATTTCTGTCACAAGTATAAATATGAATAATGAAATTTTATATCTTCATTAAAAAGATCAAGTTTCAACTGCCCCTGTCTATCCCCTTGAAAATATAAAGCAAACAGACAAGACAGTAACAACACAAATTCATAGGTAGACGTACATGTACAATGCTCAATGGCATTAGTAGGAGTATATTAAATGTACTGCAAATCCCTAAAGTATGATGACTGGAGACTGGAATTCTGGTTATTATAGACTTTTAAAACAGAGGTAGAAAGTAGAAGAGAGAAAAGAAAGAAAAAAAACTTTAAGGAGAAACAAAGAAGTAGTCCAATCCATTAACACATTAGCTTTACAAGATTTTGATGACAACTCTCTGCAAAGCTCTACTCCAGGGATTAAAACCTATCTAATGGGAGCATGCCTGGCTCCTTAGAAATCACTTATCATTTCTTACAGAGCCAGGCTACTGAATGACACTTTAAGATTATGAATAAGGTTGTGTCTATTCTCCTAAAATGACAATATGCACATAGATATTGACAAAAAGCAGTATACACACACACAAACTCACACACACACACACCTTGCCAAAACAAAGCTTGTTCCTGAAAAGAATATAACATTATTCCTAATGTTTCTTTTCCAGAATTTCAAAGAAAGGGCAAGTACACATAATAGTAGGGGACAAGTATGAAACTAGCATATGAATATGTATTTTGTGGGTTTTGTCCAAACCTGCATTTTGAGCTATGCTTCATTGGTAACTGCTTTAGAAATATCAATGCCACCACAGACTCCAACTGTGTTGTAATTTGATCTATTTCTTGAGACTGAAGTGGCATCCATATATCTGCTTTTGTTTCTTTTAATCAACTAATGCCTTCAAGAATTCCAAATATGAATGAAACATAGTATATTTTTCCCTTTGAAAGATATGAAGAATTTGAAAGAAGTGAAATGGTTTTCAAAGTCTCAGGAGTTATCACTCAGTGTTTAAACATCAATAAAAGCATCAATTAAAAGTTTCTTCTCTTTACGTACTTAAGCAAAAGTATAAAAATTAATTATCTTAGAAACATCAAGTTGCTATGGTGAAATATCTCTATTGATTAAATTTGTTAGCCAATTTCTCAAAATCCCACCTGACTTTCTAAAACATTAGCTTTCAATTACATCAAGGCAAGATTATACCAATAAACGTGTGACTTTAGAGTTTTATTTCTGTACTAATGATTGAACCTAATACCTAGCATATGGGAGACCACTGGTCTACCATGAGACTGTATCTTCAATCCTTCTTTACATACTTTTCTCCTGTGTACTAACTTGTCCTTGAACTAATCCTGTATCCCATACTTACCTTGCCTCAGATTGCTCCTCCTTATGTCTCCTGAGTGACTTGGTTTTTAGTTCTGCATCACCTGCCCCGGCCTATTTACTGGGTTTTGATGAACTTGACATTGCCTAAAGTTGGGCTAGAGTGACAAGAATGACATTAATGAACTAAATGAGGACCAATTTTGACCCAGGATGAAAATCTAGCAGTCATCCACTGATGCTGTGTGACCATTAAAAAGGCACATCCCCCTAATGCTCCTAAGTTACTTTCATTTATCTTAAACATGTATATATTGTTCAAATATCCACACACACACATATGCAGATGATATCTGTTGAATTACTGACTGTAAGAATATTTTTATCTATTTGTCCATATGTCCTGTAGGGTAGGGGTTAATTATGAAGCCTATTTTTCATAACTGTATGGCTCTTTTCCAAGAGTAAAATTAGGACCTGTTTAGTGACTTTTTTAACACACCAAAAACAAAAACAAAAAATCTTACCTCCATTTATATCAAAGAGGATTGTATTTGGGTAGCAAGTTCTGAAACATAGGAATTTCTCACAGGTGGAGCAGAGAGACCATCTTAAAGAAGAATCAAAGATGATTCACCTTGTGCCTTTGCTTGGAGTCAAGAATAAAAAAAAGACACTTCAAAACATTTTTTAAAAAGAAATTTCTTAAGTAAAACTCAGAGATAAGGGAAAAAACTGTTTCTGTGAACCTTCTGCTTCTCATTAAAGCTGTGTACTCTGCTTGTGCTACAACAAGAACAACTTCATTATTGCCTTAAGTTCCTTGTTAATAGAAGTAACTGCTTCTCTTTCAATAGACTATTCATACCTCACACTTACAAGCAGGCTTGAAATGATAAAGTATAATTATTTTGAAAGTATATATTTAAAGTATAATTATATATAAAAGTAGATATCACCTACTTTTGTATTAAGGATGGAATTTTTTATACTCGTGAGGAGAAAGTCATAAAAAAGATTGGTTGTGTTCTAGAGTTTTTGGTAACAATGTATAAAATCAACCAAGTAAGACCTTTTTCAGGACAGAGTAGGAGGGCCAAAAAAAAAGTTTTAAGCTATGTGTTTACTCCATTTAAAAACTAATTTATTTAGCAATGAATGAACTTATTTATGCAATGAGTACTTATAGTATGGATGTACAACATGTTGGGCAAAGAATACAGAACACAAAGATGACTGCCTTTGAAGGGTATATTCTTTCAATATGTGAGTCAAGTATTCAATAGAGAGATGCATTAATTGTTATATAAAATGCTATCTAAAATGTGAACATGTATACTTTCTTGAAGCTCTTGGACATTCTATATTTACTTCGTTAATATTATCTATATTTTTAGCCCAGGAAAAGGATGTCATAACTTTAAACACACAATCCTGCTGAACATTGCCATTCTTTACTTGACCCTCAAATGAGAATGTAAGAAAATAAAGCTCACACAACACAAATTTCTCAGTGAGTTAGAACTAAATTATCATACGTAACAAAATGAAAGATAAATGTTCTAAACGGTTGTACAGCAGTACACTTGAATACCAAGGTACAAGAGAATTTCAAAGAGAAATTTCTAGCTTTCTGCTTCCTTCTCTATGAGCCTCCATTATTGGTAAGGAAAAATGGAATTTGTAGATTAGATGAGCACAGAATCTGAGCATGGGAAAACTCTTTCTTAAATAAAAGCCAAGTTCTAGTAAGCCCTAGTTTGCAAACTATACAAAGCAAGGTGAACTGTCATAGTCTAGAATGTATAACATCTCTTATAGTAGCCTAATTTCTGTGTGCTTAAAGTGTGTGTGTGTGTGTGTGTGTGTGTGTGTGTGTGTGTTTGTGTGTGTGTTGTGAGTGAGTAGAGGTCTTTCAAAGGTTGCTGCAATCCCAGTGGCACTACCTGAATTTACTTAGGGATGTCAAGGAAAAAGATTTTTTAAAAAGCTATCAGTCTTGAATAGGCTTGGAAGACAGGATTGAAAAGCACTTGTGTGGATTATGTGGGTAAACATCAGTCACTTCATGTCCCAAAGACTTCATCCTAGCCAGGGCCCTACACTACAGCTCTTGCCTAAGGCTTCTTGGCACATAAACAGAACCCTCTTTGGACTAAATGCCCTAAATCTCCCTACTCTCAAACATTCCTATTTGCATCCACTTAGAATTCACAGAAGAGCATAAAATTTGTTCTAAATTGTTTGTTTTTAATTTTTAGTTCTTTGTAATTCCAACCTGAAATTTAACCTAATAGTGATAGGGAAATGTGGCCATTTTCAATAATGATTTTCCAAATGTTTTGCCTATGCCCTGAATTCTTTCTTTCTGTTTCCCCAAAGGAATCAGCTTTTGAACACTCAAAAGCAAAGATTATACTCATTTTATTTCCCACATTTCAATGTGTTATTATTTCTCTAAGTTTCTTGGAAAGACCAAAGGATGTAAGGAAGTAAAATGAAAGTGAACTCAATGCTTCCAAATCATTGCCTACTACATATTTATTTATGTGTAGTTCTAACATGGCATTAAAAAGTTACAAAAAAATGGACAGTATTGGGGCTGGAGAGATGGCTCAGCGGTTAAGAGCACCATCTGCTCTTCCATAGGACCCGGGTTCGATTCCCAGCACCCACATGGCAGCTAACAACTGTCTGTAGTTCCAGTTCCAGGCAAACACCAAGGCAAACAAATAAATAAATAATAAATAAATAAAGTTTTTTTTTAAAAAAAAGAACAGTATAAAATAAAATGAAGCAAAATCAGCTCACTGAAGAATAGAAAGAATGAATAAAAAAATAAAAAAGAGAAAATGAGAAAGAAGACATGTATTTACTTCTGGTAGCAAATAAGGAGAAGAATAGGTAATTCATTCATACAGTGAAGCAACCCCAGGATAGATCTTAGTATTTGAAGAAAGACAAGAAAAAGATCAGAGGTGTTCTCTGTATTAATGTCAATATTTATTTTATTTGAAGTACCAAAGTTTTAGGAAGTGTTTAGTTATTCATGCCAGTATACAAAAACATTTTAATTGCAGTTACTAAAATTGCTACCTCCCAGAACTGACACCACTTCTAAAACACTACCAAAAGAATGCAACTTTCTCTATTTTAGTTCCAATCTTTTCCCATAGTACGTTATCCAAAGTTCATGTGTGGCCTTGGTGAGAGGGTATTCAATTAGAGGTGGTAGGAACTGAGTTAATAATATTTGGATCAGTTTCATCTGACCAAGATCAGCAGCTAAAAAAGCTACAAAAGAAACAGAATCCTCACAAGGAAATACCAAATAGTCCTGCCAAGTGCCACTTGATCAGCATGACCTGCTGGAAATATGTGCAAATAGATGACGTCTTTCTTAAAAAGGAAAACTCTAAACTATTTTCAGCTGACAAATTCTTCAGAAGCATCACAGAAATAATCTGGCAGTGCTCAAATAGTTCAACTTGGGAAGAAAGGAATCTCTTCATTTCTTCCCAAGTTGTTAAAATGGAGTTTAACAATAAACTCCATTAAACCTTTCCCTGTCATAAAAATGAGTGATAAAAATACATTATATGCATTATAAAACTCAAATAATTAATAAAATATATTAAAGTACACAGAGTAGAATTACATATATCCAAATTTATATGTAGTGTGTGTACACACACACATTCATACCTCTTTTGCTCACTTCCTCATTAATATTTAACATTTGAAGTTATCCTAGATATTATACTAGTCAGGTTTAATACTTATGCTCTCCTTTGTAATTTAGATTGTGTCCTCTCTTGACAAAAAACAAGAAAGATTCCTGTGGATTACAAGTTGGAAACTCAACCAACTAAAAACTAGGGCAAAGTTAAATACACTCTAAATATTTCAAGTTTTTGTTTTGCTTTGCTTTGTTTTGTTTCTTCTGGAATCTCATGAGCTTTTCCAACACTTGGTCCTCATGGTGTGCTGTAGTGTTCCATTCCCAAGTCCATGATATGATACAGCACAATCCAGAGGGATTCATTTTTTTTCCTCTTTTAAAATTTCAATTATGTTTTAAAGCAAGTCCAGTGACTTTGTTGTTGTTAGGGTATTGAATTTATTAAAGATACTTGGGGTGTTTGACTGTGAAGCTTAACTGGATATAAAGACTGGATCGAACACTCACATTCCTTGCTGTGTTAGGAGATGACATCTCAAAATGTAACTATGAGTTGGCTTTGTGGTGTTGGGGTAGTGAGCCAGTGTGAGGTTAGAGCAGAGATGGAATGGGATCCCAAGCCCTGGGCTTTGTATTATATAGTATTGTATTTTTGATGTCATACAAAAGGGTCAATTACTGTTTCCATTATAAACTCTGTTTCTCAAGAGTTTACAGCTCACCAATTTTCATTTTGGTTTGCAAACTGCACAAATAATCAGGCTTTTAAAAAATAGTTTAAATTAGTCAGTGTCATTTCTAGATATAAAGTAAAATACACATATTTCTGGCTTTGGGCTTTTTCAGTGCTTTAGTATGAAAGTTTATTCTATTTAAAAATGTAAAACACATTTAGTCATATTTTCATAACAATATTCTATCATAGAAATGCTACAATGGATAAAAGAATATACCACACTACCCAAAATAACCTCCCAAACAAATGAAGAAGGAAAAAAAAAACTTCCCTTGTCAAGATTTTTAAGTTAAAAGTGTATGTTTTTAAAATTAATAACATACCTTCTGGTATCTCAGAAGCACAGACATAGTTTAATGCTAGGATCATGGCAAGTACTGGGAAAAGTAAATATTCTATGTCTCTATGTATTTGAATCTATTCAAAAGTTCCTTAGGGAAAAAAGAACAACTATGTGCACCCAAGACTTTATGGTTCTCCATTTCTTCTGTAAGCATCTCTAGTGCATTTTCCTGTAATCAAATTACATATTGAGTCATGCTTAGGAGGAAGAGGGAAATACTTGTAAACTTCCTTGGTGTCCTTCAATAGAATAAGGATTCTAGTGTATGTATCCATCGCCCCAAATGGCAACTGCCACAGATATGATCTTACAAGAGTTTAATTTCTTATAGTGACTATCAGAACCAGAAAATTCCACCCTAAAGTGAGTTTTTTTTAAGATTCTAAATGCTTCCAAATCAAAAGGCCTGCATCCTAGGTGAAGCAGCACACTTACATGAAATAGTTTTTCACACTGGCTGTTTTCACGGATCTTCACATGTTCCTTTACTCACTCATCCACTTATGTGAATTCTAGAACTACTATTATTTTATTCACAATTTTTTCACAAATTATAACTATCATCTTGTTCAAACTATCTTTTTAGTAGATTATTTTTCACTTGTCTCATAATGACCTTTGCTATTATTTTGTCTAACCTAGCATCTACACTTCTTTTCTACTTGTGTTTCAAAAAAGTTGCAATGGAATGAAGTTTTATCTCATGGTTGACTTGAGTAATGAAAAGTTATGGGACACAGGAGCCTTCCCCCAGAACAGAAAGCAGTGCTTTAAAGCAAGATTTGACATATTAAATGATTTTTTAAGCTTTATCTCCTGTTTCTCTAACCTACAGAATCCTCAGTAACTTTAAGTTTTGCTTAATACAGTTTTTGTTTATAGAAAAAAATGTGGATTGCTGTACCTCATTATTCTCTGCCTCTTATTTTTTCTATAGTATTCCTGAGATTATTTTTCTCCAGCTATCTTTAAATTACTTTTCAATGATCACTCTGTATTTCTTCAATAAGATGCAATTCCTCCAAATACTTTTTGATGTTCTTTCTCATTTCACTCTATATTGTCTACCTGGGGTGTGGAAACTCTTCAGTTGACCACAACTCTCAACCTTATGTTAATGAATTCCATATGAGTATGGGGGGAAGGGAGAGAAAGAAAGAAAGGAAATTTATTAGAATGCCTATAGGCTATAATCTAGTTAGTCTAACAACAGCTGCTCACAAAAGAAAGGTCTAAGATTCTCGTAGTTATTCAGTCTACAAGACTGAAGTTCTCAGCTGGTTTTTAGTATATACCAGAGTTCCAAGGAAGTAGGCTCCTGTGAAGACATGGACACTTCAGGGTGTACTGGCTGCTTTCGTATGTCCATCTGACACAAGCTAGAATCATCAGAGAGGGCAGTGCTTCAGTTGACGAAAAGCCTCTATAAAATCCAGCTTCAAGGCTTTCTTTAAATTAATCATTGATTGAGGAAGGCTCACCTCATTGTGAGTGGTATCATCCATGTCTGGTGATCCTGAGTTCTATAAGACAACAAATTGAGAAAGCCAGGGAAAGGAAGCCAGTAATCAGCACCCCTCCGTGGCTTCTGCATCACCTCCTGTGTCCCTGTCTGCTCTGTTTTAAGTTCCTGTTCTTCATTTCTTTCAGTGGCAAACAGCAATGTGGAATTATAAAGCAAATAAACTCTATCACTGCCAAGTTGCCTTATGGTCATGGTGTTTTATCCCACCAACAGAACCCTAACATAAGAACAAGAGTAAGTAGTCAAAAAGAGAGAGAGCTTTCTTCTTCCCTGCCTTTTATATAGGCTACCTCCAGAAGGTGTGGATTTCCCCACCTCAAAAAATATAAATTGAAAGTGGGCCTTCTGACTTTTAATAATTTCATTTAAAAAATATTCCTCACAGTGTACCCAGCCATTTGTGTTTCATTTCATTTCAGGTGCACTCAAGTTGACAATCATGAATATCCATCACTCTATTCCTTTTCTTTAAAATTTACACAAAATAATTTAACCAATCTGTGCTTATATCAACAAACTGAAGTTGAATGAACTTGAACATTTTCAATCTAATTGTGATTATTTTTCAATTTAAACCTTACAAATTCTCTGTCATAATCTCAAAATCAATTGCAAATGCTTTAAATCTCTTTCTTCCTTTTTTTTTTTATTTCTAAGCTTTTAATGGTCCTTACTCCACCAACAGAAATTTCCTCAGATTTTCAAATGAATTTTGCGCTCCTTTAGCTCACATATATTTCATCATATCTTCCTAATTCTACAGGAATCCCAATCAGGCCAATTTAATTTGTTGGTAAGGAGGTTTCACTTTCTTTCTTAAGAAATCTTCATGCCCAATACAACATTGAATTTTCTAGTTGGAATTTTATCCTCAGTTATAACGTAACTCCATTAAATTGTGTGTATGTGAGGTGTAGTAGTAGTAGTTTTTTATATGAATTTTCAAAAAGTGTCCCCATATTCTTATTCTACCTTGTTCTTCTATACCTGACCCTAATTTTATTCTTCTCATTCCAAATAGGCATATCATAGTACTCCCACCAAATGGAATAAAATAAACCAGGAAAGGAAATGAGTTGTCTTTTTGAGTTCTTAGCATTATATAGTATCATAGACCTTTAAGTATTACAGACAACTGCCAATACTTTTGGATATCCTCCAGAACACGGTGATAATCCCTTACTGCTAATAATACTGCATATTGAATCACAGAACATAAAGAAATCAAACCAATATCTATCTGAAATCTTCATCCCTATTGGCTAGCCTTCATGGTATTACAAGGTGCTATGAATAGTGTTGTAGAAAGGTAATCTTCACTCTCATTCATCTGTGAACCCTGTGAGTACAATAGTGAGTGACCTGATAAGATATGCCAACAGGTACAACAGTGATACAATTTATGGGACTAACCAACCACTTTCTGATTGGATGTATGGCCAACTTTTTGAAACAGAACAAATATATTGCATTGTAACAGGGGTCATGAACCAATAGATAGATTCAATATTTTGTTTTGCTAGATGGACATAATATTGAAATAACTTCTAATTACTTGTTGCTGTACTCATATCATAATTCAAAGTATCTCTCAGCTCTCATCACAGAGAGGACATGTACATTAACAGAGGCACTAGGCTGTCTATGAGGTTTTCAGGATAATTTTTGTATGTCTTATCTCCTTTCTTTCACTAATATTTTAATCTTATAATTCTAAGTCTCACACAAAGCCATTTCATTACCGGAATTGACACAATGTGGTAACTTCTGGCTAAAATATAGAGTCTTGGAGTGCTTAGCTTTCCCCCTTCTATTTACAGACACCTTTTGTGAGCTAATTCATTGTTAGTGCCTATGTGTCATATCAAGAAGGTATGGAGTCCATACCTTTGTTAAGCAACTGACTGCTTGATTACTTCTTACTCATGGTCTAACAGTAAGTAAAGCTTCATTTTGATCAAAACCTATCAACTGAGTAAAAAGTATTCCTCTGAACATAAGAAGTCTTTCTGATTCAGTACAAGAATGTCATATTCTGAAAGTGTGAACACAAGGTCAGTGTAAATACCCTCAGTGTCAGAACATAGGACTGAGGGAGGGCCTTTTTAGTGATACTTTTACTGACAGCAGCAAAGACCCAATAAAAAATAGTTGATAAAGCTTGTCTTTTACAATACAAATAATATAAATACTTCAACATTTATGTTGATTTTACATATATTTATATATATACATGATGTGTATATTGATGGATTTGAGGGATAGCATAAAAGGAAAATATCATAGCTGACTTTATTATAAGAAAATAATGTTTTTAATGCCAACTAATAAAAAGAAAATTTCTCATCCAAACATAACAATAAAATATAAATTTTCAGTTAACTCTTAATTTGACTTATGTTTTATACATGCCATAAAGAAAAAAAACAACAGATTTCTAAGGTCTCATCTTAGTAAATGAGATCTCAGATCTTATATTTTGGCATCCTTTACTTTTATTTTTCCCTGGAGTACAAATTAACATTAGAATTCTCTTTCTACAAAATTGGCAAGGTAACTGCTATACCTAGCTGACATTGCACCTTTTATTTTAGAGTCTCCCAGAATTTGCTATTAATACTTTGATCATGTTTTGATGAGAGCCCACAGAGCCTTTCTTGGAAGTTATCAAAGGCTTCATCATTATCCTCTATGGAATATAGATAAACATCTTAACTATTAGACATCTAACTGGAGTGTCATAGGATGAGTATGCTGGCCCCCTCCAGTTCCTGGAGTATATCTGTTAATAATCAGTTGCTGTTCATTCTGGTCCCCTTGTAGTGACTCATTGATTTTCAGGATTTTAGGAACATGCCTTAACCACTTTTTCCCCCATTGGTGCTCTTCATGAATGCTAAAGGAACATGTTCCTACTTTGTACAGTGAGACAGGGCTATCTTGAGGACTAACACACCATTTATAATAGTACAGTTTATAATAGCATTTCCTGCCAAAAGAAGGTGCTTTTCTCAGAAAGCAAAAAGTGGTTTCTGCACCCAATTTACTTCTACAACTGTAAGCAACACCCTTGTCTCTTGTCAGCAAAAAGGGAAGATAAAATAGAGCAGCAATCACAGGATATAAATGATATTATTTGTCCCCAGAGTACATACCAAAGAGTAACTCACTCAAAGAGCTTGCATGAATTATAAATGGCAGAAAGGCACAGGGAAGTTCAGTACCAACTCATGCACAAAAGCACTCCAGTCAGTTAAGGAAAACCACTTGTATTGTGAAGAAACAGAAAAGCCGTATTTTTCTTCTTTTCTTCCCCTAAATCTCATTTAAAACAATACTAGGATACTGTGAAATGCACTGATCAGAAAAGCATAATATTCATGAAGTTTTAAAATCAAATAAGGTAATCAATTAAAACCTGAAAAATGTCATGGAGATGCAGAAATGTTCAGAATGTTCAGAAAGATGTTCCTTCATTAAGACTGTTCCTCCTCAGTAAGAGCAACACAAATAGACAGCAAAGCTAACAGAAAACCTTGAGTTCTAAGCTGTACCCAGAAATCTGAGCAGAAGTCTCGGGGAGCAGAAAAAGTGAGCATTTACAGAGAATTTAATGTACTCCTGTTCTGAAACGAAACTTGGCAAAGCCATGACGGCTTCTGCTTTCAGCAAAGAGAGTTTCTATATTATATTGGAACACAGTGTTACACTTTCCAGTCCTTTCTTTAGTCTCTGCTAAAAAATAAAAATAAAAATAGTAATCATCTCTAAAGTCTCAGAATGATCAGATTGCAAGCTCCATAAGTTCAAAAATTTACCAGAAATGGACAGTGCTCATAGCTTCTATTCTCTTATCTGTTCATCCTAGCTTCCTTGAGATTCCTTTGAATTATACTGTGAAGAATTCAGAGGATAAAGGGATCTTTTCTTCTTTAAGAAAAAAAAAATGCTTTCATAGAATACTTTCTAATACAAATAAGAGAGACAGAGAGAGAGTGAGAGAGACAGAGAGAAACAGGCAGACACACACAGAGGTGGGAGGGAGAAAGAGAGAGAAAAATAAATAGAGACCAAAGACAATAGTTGACTTGAAACCAAGTTCTTATTAAGAAGTATGTATTAAGAAAAGGGAGGGGATACAAAGGCAAAAACTCATCTGCATGATCCTAGTTAAGGCTGTGCCGAGGAGACAGCTTAAGTTATCTCGAAAACTGGTGGGTTGCCCTGCTTGGCTGGGTTTGAATTGAATGTTCTCAAAGTAACATTTCACAAATAGGATTGCCCTTCCATTTCACACTGCTCTTTCTCGAAATAGAAACACCATTTAGCAATATTTCATATCAAGACAATTACATTGTAGAAATATTGTAGTCTTAGTGCTTCATTAAAATTAAAAAAAGTTAAATCCCTGTTTTGTTGAGCACAAGAAATGAATAGTAAATATTGATTTAGAATGAATGCAAACATTTCTCTAGGAGTGGATAATTACTGCCTTTCTATGCAAAACACTTAGATTTGAAGAAGCACTTCACTTACTTTGCCATGCGGTATACATTCTTTAGTACATTTTAAATTATACGTTGTCCTGGACAGTGTCTGCTCTATAATTTCTTGTGTCTCTACACCAGAGTCAGTATGTAATTTTAAACTACAAAGTTTGTGCCAACTAGGGGAATCAGCTTAACTCTTTCTCCTTGCTGGGTTCCCAAATCCTGACATGAAGAGAGCTAAAAATCCACAAGATGAATGATCTCAAGCCCTGCACATTTCATTCTTTTCCTTTGGGTTAACACAAATGCCACTGGTAACTGGGCAAAGATTTATAAACTAGAGGCCAGATACAGTATAAAATTTATAAAATAAGAGACACAGGCTACACAAAAGATACAAAATAAATCATTACCATTAGGAATTTTAAATGAGTTAAATACTTTTATCTTTGTTATAGCAAAAACTTTTTAATTTTTAAAAAATTTTGAGATAGTAAAGTTACACTATCTTTCTTATCTCCACCTCCCACCTCCCCACCCCCATCTCCAGCCACCAAGTCATCCCATACACCTCCTCTTTGCTCTTTTTCAAATTTATGGTTTGTTATTTATTTTTTATTAGTTGTTATTATATGCATATATGTGTATATTTACATACATATACATTCCTAAGCATAACTTGCCATGAGTGTCTCAGTAAGTGAGGGAGCATCACACTTAGAATATATTTTTGGTTGAAACTTTCCACCATTATTCTCTAAATGGCTAGAGAAAAATAACTGCTAAAATTATAGAAAGGAATAAATCATAATTTTTTCAGTACCATGTAAGTAAATAGTGAGCTAATTACTATGTTCATGTTGGAATAATTTTTAAGTTCATAAATATAAGAATAATAAATGACAAAGTTATTAGAATCAGGTTTTTTATAATCTCTTTAGTAATTGTTTAAAGTTCATGAAGTAACCTTAGCACAGGAAGAGAAATGTAAATAAACTAAAAATAAAGTGCTAAATGTGCAGTGCATAATGATAAAGGAAGAAGACTGGTGGATTGATGGTAAAGCAAGATGCCTGCTGTTCATAGCATCCTTGCTTTCTGACTGTGGTAGGATTAAGTCTCATTTACTCACTGTGATTTCAATCTGAATATAGCTTTCTATCTCTTTGGTATATTAAATTTTACAATATAAGAAGGATAAGATCTAAGGCAAGAAATAAAACTTTGATGATAATGTAAACTATATATGTACTTGAAAAAGATAGAACAGTGATTGACAAGCTCTTCTGTATATCAGCAGTGTAGTGTTGCATTCACTATGCTATTATGCTTATAAACTGTCCCTGTCTAGATGGATATGCCTGGTCTTGAACTTGCTGGGGAGGGGTGCAGGATGGTGTTATTAAAAACACTACTTGCAAGACCCTATTTAGAGAATCTATCTGATCCAATGAGGCTCAAATGGGACCAAGAAAACTAAATTTTTAAATGTTCTACATTGTTTTGTGATTCAGTTAGGACTGGTCACAATCTGTATCACATCATTTTTCTAAATTCAATTTTGTTTTTAAACAGAGTGAAAGATATTTTTCTAGATGTAGATTAAGGGTGAAGAGTGAAGTCTACTTCAACCTTCTATGTGAAAAATGGTTTCACTATATGCATCAATATAATGACAAAAACACAGCTGCTAATGACTTTCATTCATGTCAAAATATAACTAATAAGTTACAGGGCTTTTTTTTTTTTTTTCAATAGCACCTTTGGTAGAAGTACCTTTTAAGGAACAGAAAGACTCTGAGTTATTCAAGTGCTGACTGAAAAGGAAGTGGCCACAAGAAAGATCAAAAGACTGGGACGGCCTGTTGGAGAGAAGGCTAGCCCAGATACTATCTATGTGGGAACTGAGTTTCACCTCTCCCTTTGGAAATAGACTAATGCTAGCTAGTATTTGACTGAAAGCAGACTTAATTTGTAAAACACTGTATGAGTTTTGCTGATGTTAAGAGTCAATCTCTATGTCAGTTGCCAAAGTAACTGGAGGATGACAGAGGCTACTAAAGTCACTCTGTTACCACAGGGGGAACATTACCTGTTTCCTATATGTGACTGTCAGAAAATAGAGGTCAGAGTGCCCTGCCCTTCTAGTCAAAAAGAGACTTGTCACCCTAGTTCAAGAAATATAGGCTCTGCAGAGGGTCCTTGCTGCTCCCTCCCTTTCTACATGGTTATTTTAGTGAATTTACCTCTTTCATCTTTCATCACCTATGACAAGGAACACTGAAAATACCCTTCAGCATTCAATCAAGAGCTCCTGAAAATTTCACATCAATAGCAAATAAGAGTGACATACATACACTACAAAGATTATGAGCTGGATCTGAGTGAGTTGTAGTAATGTAATAATAGGGTGAGTTTCGCTCGGGACTTCTTCTGAAAATGATAAGTATGCCCTTAGCACACAGGAAAGTGACATCATTTCAGATGGGGAGATTACAGTATTTCAAGGGGGTATACAGGGAAAATAACAATAGTCACTTATGAATGAGTGTCTCATACACATACCTGACATATAGACATCATCAGGGGATCCGCTTAACACTGTATCATTTGTGCATTTGCTATCTGTGGGTGCCAACTACAGGATCCCCTACGGAGGCCCCATGTGGCCATAGACAGCCTGGAATGAATTGTTCATAAAGGTAGGTAAACTTAGAACAGGGAAGGGGAGAATTATAGTGGGAGACGGAAAGGGGAGTGGAGGGGATGAGGGATGAAAGGGGAGGGGGGAAGAGAAGGGGGTAGGAGGGGAAGGAATGGCTGAAGAATGCAGAAAAAGGGAGGGAGAAGGGGAGAGGAGAGGAAAAGGAAAGAGAAAATAAATGGGAAGGAAGAAGAAAAATGGAACAAAAGAATAGATGTCTAAGTTCCCAAAACCATGAACAATGTAAAAGAAAGTTGGAGTTGATTTTTGTCATTTTGAAAACACTTCATTAACATAAAATTAGTAAATTTTGATTCATTTCTCAATAGATTTGGGAAAGTGGAGGTAACTAAAGAATTGTCATTAATTTACTGTTGTTTTTATCAGTGAGATAAGAGAATAAGATTTCTTTTTTTACCTCTAAAGAGAAATTAAATCCAAAATTGCAACAGGCAATCAAGAAATATTCTGCTATGCTGGCCAGTACTAAGTAGCCCAACTAACACTTAGAATCTATATTATGTACCAGTCATTATGGACTCATCATGAAATATTTATATTAACACTTTGGCTCTTTACAGCCAAATGCAGGGGTCTGTTTGATTTATTTCTTTGTACACATGGGAAATTTGAGGCTTAGACATGAAAAGCAGTTTTTATAAAGCCACAAGTGAATTGGAACCCAGGTTCTGTGTCCCCACTCACCCATGCTGTGACCATCATGTTCAGCTGTACAAGCATAGCACAACCCAAATATGAATGGAATTTTTATATTTATATTTATCTTCTTCCTAAGTCCAGAATGAGAGAGGAAAAAAAAAATCTGTTTCCTCTTTGAGAAACACCTCAGAGTGCTAAGCAGAGTGAGAATTCCAATACTAGATATTTCACAAGCACTACTCAAGCTAGAAACATACCTTCCCACCCCTGAAAACAGTAAAATATATGGGATGTAGTCTTAAAAGTCCATTTTATAATTTACCAAGGAGCTGTACAGTTCTTTCCATGTTTTAAGAGGACAGAAGGTAACTTGCCCACCTGTCTCCACGCCCTGAGATGCACATTCATCCTTCTCCGGTCTTTGTAGTGGAGCATCATTTCAGAAAGCTGAGCACAAAAAGGAATGTGACTTCTCCAAACTGCAATCTTTCATTTATTTATTTATTTTAAAAGGTTTTCCCCCATACTCACCACTGCTCCCCACTCCCTCCCTTCCTCCGAATCCTCCATCAACCTCTTTCACCTCATGCATTCCCCATGGAGGGCAAAGAGTCCCAAGGTGAGTCGGTTCAGTCTGGCATATCCAGTTGAGATAGGGCCAAGTGCCATCTCCTTGTATCAAGGCTGAGTAAGGTGTTCCAAACCATACACTTAATGTCAGTGAGAATGTGGAGAAAGTTGTGCAGGTATCCAAAAAATATCCATTGTCCTATACAGTGGGTCATTCAGCCCCCCACCCCTGTCTATTTGGACATATTTGAATCGGTAATAAAATAGCCACAAGATCTTGGATCTTAATTATAAGGCTTGAGGAGAAAAAGATGTCCAGTGAAAATTATTTTCAGGTATAAAATTAGAAAGCTTTTTCAACTCCTTTGCCAAGATTTTCATAACTTTGAGGGCAAACAAATTGCATGATTAATAAATACCATAAAATGCCAGTTCCTTATTATGATTTCTAGGGGAAACGAAGGAAGAGGTTGCATGGAGAGAAAATCTCCCAGGACAATCCAGGGTATCATTTCAGCTTCTATTTCCCTTACAGAATGGCTTTGTTTACTCATATCAATGAGCTAGACTGAAACGTGGATCCCATGATCAAATTGGCAGAAACTACACTCCCTACCTGGATGCTTGCAAATTGTAAATCACAACTTTACAAGGATTTAACTTTTCCCTTTCCAAAATAATCAAATGTTGTGGCGAGGGGACCACTAATCATGACAAAAATATACTGCAAATTCTTTCTTTTGGTGCCAAGTCCAATAAGTTCTTTGAGTGAAATTAAATGCAGGATCTTATTCCAAACCACAGCTTCCCTTGGGGATGTGCAAATCTCAAGTGGGAGCTGAAAGGCCAGTTGTATCAAAGCCCAGGGTTACACTGGCTTTTGCTAAGTTTCCCTACCCCCCTTAAGCTACTGCCTGTAGAACAAGTGGCTGGGCCCACTGCTCTCCAGCTTTTATAATCAAATCATACTTTCCACGTTCTGCTCTGAAAAGTGGACCAGTTACTGACTTCTCCTAGTTTCTCACAGTTTTTGTTTATTTTAACATTTTCTCTGTTGAACTCCTGGGAATGGAAGAGCAGAGAAAAAAAATTGAGAAGGGAGAGGGGAAAAGGGAAAAATAGAGTAGAGGTAGAGGGATAGGGTGTGCAAATTGATATATACATACATGCATACACACAGTGTGTGTGTGAGAGAGAGAGAGAGAGAGGCCCATTACGATATAAGCAATTACTGTCTCCATCTCAGATCTGCAGTATCACAAGAATCAAAGATGAAAATACATGAGGTCATTCCACATGCCCTGAACAAAACAGCATGAGGCTCTACAGCACGTTATCTCTCCTGAGAGGTTTTAATATGTCTAAAGAATAGCCAATGATAATATCACTTCATTTTATTTCTTACTCTATCTTTCCTGTCTAATGTATGACATATTATTTCTTAAAGATGTTTTAGGGTGGCTTTTCTGAGGAACTTTTTGACTACTAGAGGAGAGATAAAGTAACATTCATGCTGGTCAACAACTATGATGCCTGACATTCCTATGGAAAGCTCTACACAGCGAATTTTAACAGACATAACTTTCTTTTCAGGGATGGAAAATGCAGGATAGTTTCATTAGACATATTTTTTGCCTGGTTCATTATATCATAAACATAACTGCTTGGGTGTGTATGTACATTCAGGTAAGGAGAATATACATTTTGTAATGACATCTGTTATGCTCATTAAATAATTGGTCTAATCACAAATTAAATAAAAAATGAGAAATTTATCAGAAGTTATTTTAAAGAATAACTATATTATATGTTATTCCAACAATATACATACAACTTAACAATAGACATATGTGTACATGTGCACACACAAATCTAAATATTCTGTGATGTGATAAGATGTCAGAAAGCAAGGCACATCTTGAAATAACATACAGATACAGATATAGATGAAGGTATTGAATTACCATGCACTGTAAAAACTAACCCTCTGTGTTCATTCCTTTATTTATAAATCTCAGGATGTAATTATACATACTATATATTTCTGAAATCACTGAAAGAAAATTACTATACCAATAGGACTTAAATATTATCAGCCACATAATACTTACTAACACAGTGATAAATGTGTAAGAACTGAGTATCAACAGCAAAGGCTGTAGCAGTCAGTCACTCAACTGCAGGATGTCAGATGGGAATTTTGAAAATGCTTGTGATGTTTCTTAAGCTACTATTATCCATTTCTTCATATGTATCACCCATGAAAAAGAAGTATGTCTCTTCATTCATTATTTAACTACACTGAGTATCAAGGTCCTCTACTGACTCCTAGCTTGCCTTAGTATTCCACTGCCATACATGTCTATCTGTCTGTCTCTCTTGCTGTATGTCTCTGTCTCTGTGTTTTCTCATCTGTCTGTCCCATCTATCTCCTCTTTCTCCCTTCCTCCTTCCTTCTCTCCCTCTCTTTTATTTTCTCTATATATGTGTGTTTATGGGTAAGAAGTTTGAATTTTGCAAACTATGATGTTATGTGTATGAGTGTTTTACCTGTGTGTATGTCTGTGCATCACATACATGTCTGGTGTCTAGAGAGGCCAGAAAAAGCACCAAATCACCTCAAGTTGTTATATGTCATGTAGCCATCTGGTGCTTGGAATAGATCCCTGGGCTTCTGAAAGAGCAGCCAGGTTCTCTTTACCACTGAGTCATCTTTCCGGTTCCCTTGAACGACTTTTTCAAGTCAAGTACATAAGTCTTTCAAATCTACTACTACCCTATTGAGCAACCACAAAAGTTTAAGGATCAGAGCTTCAATAGTTGCATGACAACGCAATAATTGGGGAAAGTGGTTAATGGTACATTTTAATTGTGAGAATTAAACATTTCTTTGATGCATGCCATATAGTAGACACTAGTAGCTTTCAAGTATTTTCCTCTTAATGTACCAAGGATAAGTGGTGATTTTGTGTGTAAGTGCAACAGATATATGTGCATATGCACATGGACATGGAAGCCGATGTCAGCCTTGGTTTGTGTTCTTTGGCCTCCATCCCACTTCTTTCTCTTTCTATTTTTTTTTCTTTTTGAGAAAGAATATCTCATTGGCTTGAAACTCCCTGACTAGTCCAGGAACTAGTCAAGGGCTAGCAAGCCTCAGAAACTATCTGTCTCTGTTTCTACAGTAATGAAATTATAAGTTGGTGCCAGAACATCTGATTATTTCTTTTGACATGAGTTCTGGAGATCAAAGTTAGCTTACCATGTTTGTATCACTGGCACATTAATACTTTGGCTATCCTCGAAGGCTAGTTGAGGTTATTTTTAACAACACAACTACTTTTTTTTTAAAAAGGTGACATTTGAGGCAAAAAAACGATAAAATTAATGAAGAATAAGGCTATAGCTAATTGTCTTTGTCTTTATTCCAGGTAAACTTGTTTATAAAAATAGTAACCAATAGCTGATATATTCAGGAAAAGGAGTCACTTGCCTTCTGAACAAATATATGTCTACATATGTTTATGTACGTGTGTGTTTGTGTGTGTGTGTGTGTGTGTGTGTGTGTGTGTACAGTGCATATGCATGTCTATGGATTAAATCTGGCCTACCTGACATTCTGTTTTCCTTAAAACACATCTTTTCTTAGTGCTGTAATTTTGTTGACTCATTTATCTTGTATAAAGCCAAGCTTATTTACTTCATTTCTTGAATAATATCATATGATTTGTTTAACTGGTGATTTAAAGAGTTATAGACCAGTTCACTCACAAGTTCTGTTTCACTTCAACATCTCTCTCCCTCCCTCCTTCTCTCTTCCCTTTCTCTCCTTTCTCAAGCCTATAGGAGAAATCAGTTTCTACTTCATAGGCTGAGCACTAAATGCCTTAAAATATGACACATAGGTGCTTTCTCACTGTGCTATAATGTTACCCTTCATATTCAGTTACTCTGCTCAATCCCTGGCATATAACGAACATTCACTAAAATTCCATAAAAGAAATGAAAGCCTGAATATTTTGAAAAAAATGTTCCTAGGAGAGTTCTTAGCCCCTCTGTCAACACAACTGAGGAAACATAGAAGATGCACTCAGCAAATCACTGCATCCCAGAAAACTAGACAGTTCAGAGGTCACCCTATAAGCACAGGTTTTCTGTGATCCATGCTTTCCTTAAAGATAAAATGCATTTCTTATAGGAAAATCTCTCAGGCTCATCCCATTCTGTGATTCTCTAAGTGAAGCAATCTCATCTGTTATTGTATTGTTTTTCAACAAAAATAAAAATATTCCAAAAGAGAATTTTTCACTTGGCAATTCAAGACATTTCTTTCACACAGCACCTGGGAAAGTTAATGCACCCCAAGGGCAAAGAGCTCTGACCACTGGTAACTATGTTGTAATGTCCACCACCTGGAGAATGGAACATCATCTTTCCATTTCCCATGCCTCTCCTTCCACCGCTATACTCTCCCACACTTCCCACCTTCTACCACAATACAGCCTTGCATTGCGCAACTCCAGAGCCCAGGAATTCCACCCACACAGCAGTGCAAAGCTCAGAGCCAGAGAGCCAGATTAGGTCATGCAGACCGCACCCCTTTCAGACCAGCAACAGTTCTTCCACTGACATTTCCGCTCCAGTGTGCAGCCTTGCATCAGGAGTCTTTGTGCATGGTTTGAATAATAGTTTATAAGCATTCTGGGATTCTTTGAGAATTAAAGTTCCATAAAAACTTATATTGCTGTTTTGTTTATTATTAAGGTTTTTTTTATTCTTTCTGGGAATCATCACAAAAACATTTCTCAGTGAGGAAATTGTAGCCATAAGCCTTTATACCCAATTTTTACTAAAACTGATACTAGCGTTGCGAAACCTGGCTGGTTAATCTCTTGATTGTTCCACTGTGAATATACGATAGAAAACAAAGTTTTTTAAACAATTGCAACATAATCTCTAATACTACTCATCAATTACTAATAGTATATTTGCTTATGTTTCTCACAAGTTAAAAATATAAATTTATTTATTGACAAAGTAAATTCTGTCTTGCTTTAATTATTAACAATTTTTGATTACCTTTAGGGATGATGATTCAGAACTGCTAACTTCTCACATTTTCAATATTTTATAATGTTTGCTAGTTTTATTTTCTCGAATAATAAAATGTATCTTAATATTGCTCCAAAATACCCAACTGAATAACACAAATGTCAAATACATTAGGAATTTATGCTGGCTCGTTTTACATCAACTGGACATAGACTATAGAGAAGTGACCCTCAATTGAGAAAATACTTTCAAAGATCCTGCTGTAGGCAAGCCTATAGGGCATTTTTTTTCTTAATTAGTTACTGATGTAAGACTCAGCCCATTGTGAGTGGAACCACCCTTATGTGGGTGTTCCCTGGTGCATGCAGCAGGCTGAGCAAGCCATAAGGACAAGCCAGTAAGTAGCACCCTTCCATGGCCTCTGTATCAGCTCCTGCCTCCAGATTCCTGCCATTTTTGAGTTACTGTCCTGCCTTCATTTCCCTTGATGATGAACATTGATGTACAAGCAAAATAAACTCCTGTTGTAAAAGATTTTTGGACTCATTTGGGCTAAAGGTTTTGATCTTGTCTGCAGTGGTTTTTATTTTTTAAAGAAATGAATTAGACATTTATATTAACATCTAATTCATTTCTTTAAATGTTTGGGCACATTATTAGCTACATTTTTTATCTTAATTTAATTTATTTTTAGTAATCTATCTGCCACATGGCTTGACCCAATTCCACCACAAACCCCTTTCTCCCCAAGATACTTTTGGTAAAGGTGTTTCATCTCATCTCAATAATCCAACCCAAACCTTTGGCTTATACTTAGTCACTCTTTTGGTAAAAAGACAATCTCATTGTTTCTCTTTGTTACTAAGAGTTGCAGGGTGAGAAGCACAGGCCTAATACTGTACATGCTTTTTTGGCTTCCTTCTTTTAAAAATTGAAGGAAATAGCTTTGGATTCAATTTTACAAATATACAAATAAAACTAGTAATATTACACCCATTTTACTGGATTGAAACTTTTCTCATAGGGAAATAAAACCAGTGGTTACAGAGTCAGTTAATGGCAATATGTCTAATAAGTAGAAACACCTAATGCTGTTTATAGGGCACATTTTTTCAATGATTCACTGGTCAAAGGACTCAAAAATCACAAAATGTGAAACAAATGTAAAGTACTATTCAAATGTGTAACAACAATACAATCCAAACCAGATTAGTTAGTTTTCTATGTCTGAGCCTGTAACTTTTATAGATTATTTATTTTATGTGTATTATTTGTTTATGTTTGTTTTGTTTTGTTTTTTGTTTGGTTCCTATGTTTCTTAAACTACAAATGGTTATGAGCTTTCATCCTAGGTCCTCTGCAAGAGCAGCAATTGTACATATCTAGAATCCCTTAAAATAGAAGACTACATATCTAACAGATGTAACTAATTCATAACTTGCTTCAGTTGGTAATTCTGAGCTATCTCTTCAGCTCCCCTTCTTGTTTAATAAAAGAGATAAAGAGAATGACAAAAAATATGAGTGAAGCCCAATTGAACATATGTTTGTGAAATTGTTGCTCTCTTAGATAATTCCTTTGATAATTGATTGTGAAGTTTCATAAGCTGAATGTATCTTAATTTTGAAAAGGCTTTTAATAATATCTAAGAGTGCAGAGTAACAGTGTCCTAATTATACATAGGACCAAAAATAAAAAACTTGATGCAGTCACAACCTATATTGGCAGTGAACTTCATCTCCCAATGCCTACAATGACACCGAATCTGGAAAAGACAATGAACAGATATGTTTCACATGGGAGTTTCTGATACATAGCAGGATAAAATCAAGTTTTCAAGAAATGAAGTTTTGTATCAAGAAAGAAAATATAATAGATATAATAAATCATAAGTTACTTTAAGATTATTAGATAAGAGGCCAAGAGACTAACAAAAAGGAAATGGTGAATTCAGTACCTTCAAAATCTTAATGATGATAAGTGAACAAGTCAGGATGACTGTTAAAATTTTCATACTATAGCTTATTCATTAAATTAAATTATATATTAAATTCAACATAAGCAGCCAAATTTATGTGCTACTTATTGTCTTAGTTAAGGTTTCTGTTGCTGCAAAAAGGCACCATGACCAAAAAAGCAACTTGGGGAGAAATGGGTTTCTTGGGTTTACACTTCTATATTGCTGTTCATCACTACAAAAATTCGGGGCAGAAACTCAAACAGGGCAGGATCCTAGAAACAGAAACTGATGCAGAGGCCATGGAGCAGTGCTGTTTACTCATTTGCTCAGCCTGTTTTCTTATAAAACCCAGGACTACCATGTCAGGGGCAGTGCCACCCATCCTGGGCTGGGCCCTCCACCATTGATCACTGAATTGAGAAAATGCCTTACAGCTGGATCTCATGGAGACATTTCCTCAGCTGAGGCCCATTCTTCTCCGCTGACTCCAGTCTATGTCAAATTGACACACAAAAACAGCCAGTATTCTTACCAAAGTATGATTTTTATTTTCCTTCTTCACTTACCTCATGTGTCTGGTTGAGTCTAGATAGCTACCTAATGACAGAAACATTATTGATCCAGACCATTGGAATGATAGTGACCATCAAGGACTACCAGGGCTACCCAAGTCTTCTTTCAAGTTCACGGTATATAATAACGTTGATAGGAAAGCTGCTGAGACCATTGTATTGAGACTGCTGACGACTCACCCTGGCTCAATACAAAGACTCTGTAATCAGGTGTTGCTACCTGTCATGCCAGGAAAGGATGTGGGGAAGAGGCAGAAGCCACTAGCTCTAGCCTTACATTTTAGATTCTGCCTATTATTCTCAGCTTACAGTGAGGACCTGGCACATAGGAGCCTACATTTAAAAATAAAGATCTGAAGTTCTGTCCAAAGAGAAGAAAATAGTGAATTACTTCCCATTGTTGAAAGCAGATAAATGGATGTTCAGTTCACCACTGTTTCTTTTTGTCATTACATTCCAAAGGATGATTATCAGGAATTGAATAAGAGGCTGCATATCTAATAGATGTAACGAATTCATAGCTTACTTTGATGGTAATGCAATCTTAGCATGAATCAATTCGTTCTACCAAATCTTAATGAGTAAGCATATTCTTAAATTGTTCAAGCTCATAATGTCTGTCTTAAAAAAATGAATTATTTCTTACTAAAAAATTCCTTTTTGCAGAATACTTCTAGCTACACATATACTTCTCATCCTCCTGTTCCTTCCTTAAGCATTTTTCTCTGTGTTTAAAGAGTTTATAAATCTACCCAACTTAATCCCATTTACTGTGATACTAAAACTAGTAATGAAGTGTGGAGGAACCATTAATGCACCAACTTCCTTTAAAGCTTTATACCAGAAGGCCCTTGAGTAATCTCAGGTTCTCAGCCATATGCCCTTGAAGCTTACAATAAGAGCTATGGAATATCCATTCAGCACACCATTACCCTCTATAACCACACCCAATATGAATTTACTTCTCAAAAAGTCAAATGAAATGTTTCTGGCCACCATAGATCATTGCAAATATCTTGTATCTAAACCAATGAAAAATATCCTATTCCTAAAAGAGGATGTTTTTTCACTTAAGTATCCCTTAGTTACTCTAGTCATTTTTCTACCTTTACCTTGTGTTCAGGTATATTTACTGTAAAACTTATTTGAATGAATTTACAAAAACAGAAGAAGACATTTGTCTCACTGGATACAACGGTGCATGCCTCATAATCTGCCACTCAAGAGATGGAGGTCGAGGCAAGAGGGCCTTGTGTTAGAGCCAGCTCAGCAACATAGTGAGATTCTGAGTCAAAACTCATAAACAAACAAAAGAAAAAATAATAAACAAATTAACAGGAAAGAGAGTGAGAGAGAGAACACAAAATTGTTTCCCAAAACACATGACCAAAACTATAAAAAATGGTTGTAGAAAGGACTGTGTATACACTTGGACCTTACTATTGTATTTTTCTAGAACCATCTATATTGTTCACAAGAATATCAATGACACTTTTCTACTTAGCATGGACTATCCTCTTAAAAAATATCGTAGAGTAGAGTAGTCGTGGGCATATTTTATGACTTGTACTGCTTTGCCTCTCCAGATGCCCACTGAAGAGATATTTTGGCTCAGGTTCACCTATCATGGCAGCATGAGCCCATGGGGACCCATGGAAGGTTGTAATGAGGGCTCCATTAACCACTTTCATTATTTCAGAAGGCCTAGGGGAATAACACATTCACCAATAATAAAGCTGCAGAAGCTAAAGTGTCAAATTACTTTGCTTTGGGGCAAAGTCTTATCAATTTCAAGAGAAAACTGGTATTACCTCACACTGCTGAGTGCCTCTGATTGGCAAGTTGGTGTGCATCTAATTAATAAAATGTGAAATAAAAGCAAATGGATTGATTTTGTTGGACATTAAAATTTTTCAAAGCAATACAGCTCCAGACATAGGAGGAAATCAGAGAGGAGTAATCTACCTCAGGTGTTTAATGTATCTCTAATATCTGTACTAGAGAGAGTGGTAGCAACATGATACTAAAAGCTACACCAACTTGCTGAGGTCAGGTGCAGGTCTAAGCTGCATGCAGACACTGTGTTATTCTATCATCATAGTAGTAGTATTTGGTAGGTACAATTATATACCCAAACTTAGATTCTAAACTAAAAAATGAAGATTCTGAGACAGAAAACCATCATAGTAGCAAAGGCATGAAAACTCTTTGGTTAAGGTACCATCTTATATTATAGAGCATAGTGGTGTTCTCATTTGTAAAACTCAGGACATTAATAGTTTCTTCAAGCTTTGTGATAACATTGAAGAACCTCATTTTAGTAGCTTTCTAGAACAATATTTAAAATAAAGCAGTATTGATAACTAAAACTACAGCGTTTTTTCCTCCCTTAATCACATGTCAAAATTCTGAGGTCATTCTTTTCACTTAAATCAAAGATGAATTAATCACAATTGTAAAAACGACATCATCTATCAATAAGCTAAGAATTTAAGGTTCTGCCCAAAATTAAGCATATCAAGTTTTGGCAACAGGAAAGCAGGCACCTGAGAACTGTCAGGGGCATTTTCTGACTCTTTTCCTTTTTTAAGTCTTCAGAAATACTCCCGAGAGCCTGGTAATGCACTACTAAATCTGTGGGCACACACACAAACTTTAAAACTATAGTATCCACATGACACCTACATTCTGAAGACAAGTACACTAGTGCATAATATAGCTGTATCTTGGTAAAACTCCTCGGTTGTGGAGGAGAGTAAAGTCTCAAGAGCTCTGGAGTATACACCTCTATACAAAGGAAGAGAAAGCCATTATTTATTTCCCCACGATTTAAGAGTTAATGAGAGATTTGCACCTGTACAGCAGTTGTGGACTGAAACCTGCTCATAGAGTGAATGTGTTTCCTGCTTGAGACAGTTGTAAATGCCTTGAGTAAAAACACTGAGGACTGCTAATGGATAGGTTTATTTTAAAGCATGCCATCTGCTATCAATCATAGGGAAGTATAGGAAGCAAGTTTGGCTGGGCTCCCTCCTTGTGAGCCTGATAAAGACAGGGCTCCAGGACTCGGGAACATTGAGTCCTCCAGAGAATAAAACATCAAACCTACTCAGCAGCTCCACTAACAATAATAAAAATGCCTCTGCCTAAAGGTGACATTCTGAATTTACGATTATTTGTGTCTATAAAGTGTATTCTTTGGCTCCTGACTCATTCTGACTGTCTCACTCCGAGAACAATACATTAAGCCTGCCTGAAGTAAATGGAAATCCTATCCTTTTATTAAACCAGCAGTCAGTACCTGAGCTGATCTAATGCCCTGTAGAACAGCAGGAAGATTTTCAGTTTTGTTCTGGGCCTTTTAAAGACTTTGTAAGAAAACTACAAATGAAACCTATGTTAATATCCTAAAGGATTCTCATGATGTGGGCAGGTTTATGCTTCACAGAAGGCAAAACAAACCCCCCAAAAATGTCAAGTTGGACTAAACTTACTAGTCTATTTTGACTATACAATTGTAAAATTCTATATTGCAGATATGTCACCGTAAAACAGAGAATGGACCACTCAGGATGGTATTCCTTAGGCCACAAGGACCAAGCATGTTTTCATGGGAATGGACATTTCCTTAGAGATCTTCTAGCTGTGGAATCATAACCAATATTGTTTTTGAAAATGGATCCCTAGTATTTCCTAAAAATTCCCAGCCTAGCTTACTAAAGTGCTATTTGCTGAAGTCCTTGGTGAATAAAATGAGTTGTGGTGGCCCTGGAACCCTCTATAGCTTATAATGGTTGATTCTGACTCAAAATTGCAGCTTAACTTAATTCTACTGCTAGCCTAGGAAACCAAGTTGTGAGTGCTTAGGGAAAACCCACCTGGCCAGAAAACTCATGAGTCTAATTAAAGTTAATAGAGAAATTGAAAGAGGAAAACATTGGCTCAGCAGAGTAAGAAGAAACATATATGGAAATAGAAATTTGAGGCAAGAACAGTTTTATGTTAGTATTTATTGGAAATATTTCCTCCTAATGCATAAATGAGGAAACATTTGACTTATTACATGTAATGTGAATCCCGTTTTAATTCAAAAAATGATTTCCATTTTTGTGTTTAAAAAATTGTCCCAGGGTAAATGGTAACGAGAAGGAAAGTTGTCAGCATGGGAAACAGTAGCACATCTACCATCAGCATTTGGCCAGGTTCCGTGACATTAAGAATATGCTACTCCACATTCGTACAGAAGCTGTGTGAGATACTCAATATGACTTCCCGACAATTGCACAGTGACAGAGAAAAATTCTGGAAAATAGATAATGCATCAAGAGATTAAAAAATAGAAAAAGCAACAATGACTGTAGCCAGAAACTGTGGCTAGGAGGCCTTGCTGTATTTTTTAAAAAACAAAAGAGATAAACTACACATGATTTGTTATAATTCAAATTCAGAAATATTTTAAAAACCCACTGAGACATCATTATATTTTTGAGCACATTATATGATCACATGTTGAGATAGGTTATAAAACATCCTTGTAGCAAAAGGAAGCATTAGCAAGGGCTTTTGTGCTTTGTCAAAAGACTAAAACACACACAGAGGTATATGCTGACCATGCAAGCAATGTGTAGAGAGGTATGTGAGAGAGGCTAAAACAGAAGCACATGGCAAATTGAAATGTACCTGCATCACCTAAGAAAACACTACTATCCAGCATTAGCAGAGTATCACAAAAGAGAAGGACATTAGCTTTCTCCATCCCAACTTAGGTAAAGCCAGAAACCTAACCAATTAATGCTACTTAACTTGGCAGAAATAATCAAATTCAAACTAAACACTTTTGTGTGTTCTTGAATAGAGCAGCCATATTGTTCCTGGATGTTCAACAGTTCATGCTACAAAGAAAAACATGTCCATAGTTTTGGAAATTTTAAGAACATGAGTACAAATGCTACCAATAGTTTTTATGTTACTTTGGAAATTTCATCTATATGGTAGCACCAGGTTTCCAGAATAATTTTCTAAACTACTTTTAAGGAGTCAGTCTATTTATGGGCTTTCTTCCTTTAGCACCAGATTTCCAATCCCTGGCACATAATTCAGTAGCATAGTAATGAAAAGCCTACTTTGATAAAAACCTATGCTGCTCCAATTTGGCATCAGTGGTCATGTCAAAAAGAGAAACACCAGAAGATTAGCACAGTAATTTGTTTCTCTAAACCTGCATCACTTAATCTCCTTTCTTAAGAAAGCAGTGGTCCATGAATATAGTAAAAGAATTAAAACCACATTTATGAAGTGACTCCTAAAAGATTTTAATGTTTTTAATAAAAAGGATGGATCATTAAAATATAGTTAATAAATATTATTCAGAACTCATTACCTTAAATAGTCCCTACTTAGGATTATAAATATTCACTGTCTGAATTCTAAGGAGGCTGTGATACCAGGTAGATATTGTATGATGTTTTCATAGTGAATATTTGCAACATGAGACTTACTACTTGGGAAAAGAGTTTAAAAGATAATAAATCTACTATTATGATTTAACAGCTCCCATTTTATCATAATGTTTAAGAAAGTATCTGCATGAATTATTTAAATATAGCTACTATTTCTAACTATATATAATTCTATACCATTAAGAAAGTGCTCCAAAAACATATGCATTTATTAATTCAATCAACAAATATTTACTGAATTTTTACAAGGTCTTATACTGGGTACAGAAGAATATCCTATTAAAGAAACTCTGAACCACTACATTGGAAATTATTTTTGTTTTATTTTCCTTGCATCATTTTTGCTAAGTAGTTTTTAATTCAGTTACCTGCATTAAAAGTCTGGTGCACAAAGAGCAACAAGACAAAGATAAGAACTCTTATTATATATCCACACAGGCCAGATTCACTCTCCAAAGATATATGATGACTGCTAATGTCATGTCAACTATTTTGAATGCATAAACAAGTAAGCAACACAGTTCAGAGTTTGGTTTCCATTTGATAAATATGCAAACAACCTTTTAGCAACAAGAAAACCAGAGAGATCTGCCCTGTGGAAGACATCACAGATTAACTATAAACTCTTCTGCCTTCCCAAGTTTCTATATAAAATGGTTTGACCCTCCCCCATGTGCCACCCCCATAACACAGTGACTATCAATTCAATGACCTAAATGTAAATAAAAAAAAGATAGCATTAATAATTTAGTGTAATCCATTGGACTGAATCAGCTTTGCTTAGGACTTTTTCAAAAAATAATAACCTTGATAGAAAGTTCAAGAAGAGTTGGGAAGTCTCTGAGCCCTTGGTTATGTCTATGCTTTCTCTATCTTGTATCTGAGTTGTGGTTTCTAGTGCTGTAATAAAACACCATGACTTGAGCAATCTGGGAAAAAGACAATTGCATCTTACAAGCCTAAGTTCATATCTATCATGGAGGGAAGTCAGGGACGGAACTCAAGGCAGAAACCTGGAGATGGAGACCGAAGCCATGGAGAAACACTGCTTATGGCTTAATCCCCATGAATTGCTCAGCCTGCTTTCTTATACTCTCTGGGACCACGTGCCCGAGCAAGGCACCATACATAATAAAGCATCCTCCCACATCAATAAAATATCCACAGGCTTGCGCATAGACCAGTCCACTGTGGGCATTTTTTCAGTTGGTGTTCGTTATTCCAAAATGACTCCAGCCTATGTCAAGTTACCCAAAAGCTGCCTAGCACAGTTTACCCCTTGTCACCTTGACATTTAAGCATAATACTGTTAAGCCAGTGCATTTCTTTTCTTATCTCCAAGGTCTCATATAACATCAATATTAAAATATAAAGAACAGTCCAACTTTTTTTTTATTCATGTGTCTTTTGTGGAACTCTTTCTGAGTTTGATTTTCTATTCCAGTTTCCTGTTGGCTATAAGTTCTGTGCCTCTTTATGTGAACCTCACTGCTTAACTTTTGCTATTCCACAGTGACTTTTGGGATTTTGATTGAATAGTACAGCCTTGAATCAACACATCAGATTTGAAGAAATGTCAATCTCAAGCCTCCATGACTGTGAACTTCAATTGTCTCTGTCCTGCCAGGCCAGTTCTGCAGCTGCTTAGTTCCAAACAATCACACAAAGGCTTATATTAATTACAAGTGGTTTGGTCTATGGCTCAGGCTGACAAATTGCCAACTCTTACTCTTAAACATGATTCTTATCCATGTTTAGCCATGTAGTATAATACCTTTGCTCAGTGTAGCATTTGCATCTTTCTTTCTCTGTGTATCTCAGGCTTCCTGCCACTCTGTGCTTGCACTTCCCAAAAGTCTCCTAGTCTGGTCTCCCCGCCTCTATTTCTTGTCTAGCTTATGATCAATCAGCATTTTATTAAAACAAAATTTACAATGACAAATATTTGCAATGTACAAGAGCATAATCCCACAGCATTCACTCTTCATTTTTAATTTTCTCCTTCAGTTTTGTTGCATCCCTCACACAATTTGTAGCTATTTTTTGCATTTGTGGCTAAAAAGTACATTTCCAGATTGATGGTACAAATTGTTCTGTAGTCTTCAAACCCTATTGCCTTCTTATGGGCATGTAAGCAATCCAATGGCTCTTTAATCATTTTGTTCCTTGACATTGTTGCAAGCTGCTGCCTAAATCTAAAAGGTTGTTATTATTGTTGTTCATTTCATCATAATTTCTACTAGAATACTCCATCATTTTTAGTAAATAATATTTTTCTTTTAGTTTTAACCTTTTTTGCCGTATTGCATTTGTTAAAGTGGTTAAAACTGTACTAAAAGGGGGGCAATTTGACTTGTTCCTAGCGTTGGTTTTACAGACGCTTTGGGTTTCTTATGAATAAGATTGTACTTAAGGTTTCTTTTTTTGGAGGGGAACACTCCTCCATTGTTGATGGGAGTATAAGCTTGTTCAGCCACTTTGGAATGTAGTATGGTGGTTTCTCAGAAAATTGAGAATCAATCTCCCCAAGGACCTAGCAATACCACTTCTGGGTGTATACCCTAAAGACGCACAGTCACACTCCAAAGGCATTAGCTCATCTATGTTCATAGCAATGTTATTTGTAATAGCAAGAACCTGGAAACAACCTAGATGTCCCTCAACTGAAGAATGGATTAACAAGCTGTGGTACATCTACAAAATGGAGTACTACACATCAGTAAGAAAAAATGATATCCTAAAATTTGCAGGCAAATGGATGGACTTGCAGAATATCTTCCTGAGCAAGGTATCACAAACCCAGAAAGATAAGCAGGGGATGAGGGGATTTACTCATTTATTAGTGGACTCTAAAAAAACAAACAAACAATATAAAAGCAAAGCACACCCAAGCTGCAAACCACAACCACTGAACAGCTTGGGATCAGAAACACCCTGGACTGACTCCTTGGATCCCACTCCCCCTAGAGGAACACTTGACTCAGTCTTGAGGTTGGGGGGAGAAAACTGGATCTGCCAGGAGCAGAAACTGAACTAAGCAATATTGGGACAGTGGGACCATGGGACTGTCTGCTCCCTGCCAAGGGATAGGATGAGGAGTTGTGGAGAAGAGAGAATGAATTGATGTGTTGGGAGGGGGAAGGGACCTTGAATAAGGATATACAAGGATAGAAAGTGTGACTTTTTTGTTCATAATAATAATAATAATAATAATAATAATAATAATAATAAAATCTTACTAACAATCCAACTTTTAAAAGTCCCATCATCTTTAAAGATTAAAACACTTAAAAGCCCAGGCTTGGGTTTTTTTAAGAGTTTTCCCATATCTACCACTGCTCCCCTTCATGTCCCTCCTCCCAGTAACTCAGCCTCCGCTGACCCCATCCCATTCTCCATCCATTTTCCAAAGTGGTCAAGGAGTCCCAAGGTGAGTCAATTTGGGATGGCATATCCAGTTGAGGTATGTATGAGACTCTTACTCCAGTATCAAGGCTGAGTAAGGAGTTCCTCTGTAGGGAATGGACTCCAAGATGTCAGTTCCTGCACCAGGAACATACTCTGGTCCTACTGCAAGAGGCTCCATAAACTGCCTGAACTGTTTGACTGTTGTCTATATTTGGAAGGTTTCTTTCCATAAAGGTCCCTCAGTTGTCATTTCAGAGTTCATGAGATTTCAATAGCTCTAGTCAGCCATCTCTATGGGTCTCCTCCTCATGATTCTGATCCCTTTGCTCATATAGTCTCTCCCCTCTCTCTCTTTCTTCAGCTGGACAAGGAGCTCATCTTTAAAATATCCAAAATTTCTTTAAAGTTTAAAATCTCTCAACTGTGGGTTCATATAGAATCAAAATTTAGTTATGTATTTTCTGATTTTAAGAGAAAAGAACCAGGGCAACGTCACATTCAAATTAAGGAAAAAACCAAAGTTCAACGTGTAGACCTCAGTGACACTTCTGGAGTTGAGATCTACTGAGGCCCAAAGACTTGGGTAGACCCATCTCTCTGGCCTTGCCACCCGCAGTACACACAGCTTCTCTCATAGGCTCAGGCTGGCCTGCTCCACACCTGCTGCTATCTTCACTGGTGGCTCATGCTACTGCCATCCCTAAAATGTAGGGGTTTCTGCTTCATCTGAACTGCACCTTAAAAAATAGGCCTCTAATAGACTCTGTTCATGAACCCTGACACAGCGAAAAGCCTCAACTTCTTTTCTTGACCCCTTCAGTCCTGGAGCTTCTACTGTAACTGAAGCTGCACCTTTACTAACAGCCTCTCTTGGTCTCATACAGTGCCAAGCCTCAGAGGACTCCATGACTCCTTCATGCTGGTATTACCGAGGGGACTTTACCACAATACCAATTCAGTGTCTAGCACAACGTTCAGCCTTCATTACCTCCTCACTGAAGCTTGAGTTCTGACCCTGAAACATTTGATGGAAGACTGTTGCTTAATTCTCATCTCATCTTAGAGCCGATTCTTCAGTCCCAGCTGACCACTAGCAATGTTCTTAGCAAAGCAAAAGTTTAACTCTGGTTATTCTTAATTCAAAATATCAAATGGCCCATTAGAGTCTTTACAGGATTCTCAAACTTCTATCTGAACCTTCATAGTCAGGCCTTCCATCCTCTGCACTGCTCTCCAGATTATCTTCTAAGTTCCTACAACAGTTCATTAGAGTCTAAACATTCAGTGGCTTTTCCAGCCCAAAGTTTCAGAGTCCTTCCACAATTTTCTCCAAAGCCTGGTCAGGTCTGACACAGCAATATTGTGCTCATGAATCTGGTACCAAACTCTGTCTTAGTTGAGATTTTGTTTGCTGTGATAAAACACCATGACAAAAAGGAACTTGGGAAGGAAAAGGTTCATTTCAGCTTTTAACTCTTTAGTCCCACATCATCACTGAGGGAACTTAGGGCAGGAAATTAAGGCAGGAACCAGGAGGCAGGAACTGAAACAGAAAATATGGAAGAACATTTGCTGTTTATGGCTTAATCTGCATGGGTTGTTCTACCTGCTTTCCTATGCACCACAGGACCACCTGTCAGGCTGCCCTGCCCAGGATAGGATGAGCTCCCTGCATTAGTCATTAATTGAGACAGTGCCTTACAGACCAATCTGCTATGGGCACTCTCTCCACTGAGTTTTCCTTTTCTCAAATGACTATTTTATGTCAAATTGACCTATAATAATGAAGACAACATGTTTTAAATCTTACTGTCTTAGCTATATTCTGTGGTATATAAACCTAGAACTGATTCCAAGGTACAGATATAACATATGAAAGCTCTCAACTTATTTTGCTAAAACTATCACTGAGAAAGATTAATTCATTTTGTGGCCAGGGTATGTTGTCTTTTTCTGAACACAGTCTCCAATAATAAAATCAGCTGCCTATGTCTGAAGATTTTACAGTACCTCCTAGGAAGCAAAGAATGAGTGAGAGGCACCTTCATTCAGATCTGGCTTTCTCAATCAATTAGGCATGCATGAAAGCTTCAAAGTAGGCACTCTGCCCACACCTTATACACACATATTTGAACACACACAGTCCCCATGGTCATACATGTAAGATGAACTTTCTGATGACAGCCCACAGACTCCCACTGACATCAACAATCAGAAAAGGGAGTACTTTCTCGAGACTGTTTGGTCATCAGCCAGCTATCAAGAGGTGGTGGAGGGCTAGAATGAGTATTCAAGCAATCCTGCCTGGTTGAAAACACAGTTTCTGAGAAGATAAAAGTGTTCGATGGTATAAATGGAAGACTCTTTTCCTTTATCTCCTGCAGAAAGAAAATTGTTGCCAGGAAATGAGGTATTTTCAAACCCCTACAACAACTGGAATAGAAATGAGCTGGTTTTGCCAGCTAGCACAAGAAACTCGGCCTACTGTCAAAAGGCTCTGTGTCCAACCCAGAGCTGGATTCACTTTAACAAAAATCTCCCTCTTCAGCCACCTAAGTGCCTGTTGAATTAGGCCCAAGGCCAAGGTGGGATACGAACAGTCACTCAAGCGAAATGTCCGTTTTCATTTGGATCTCTGTGACCCTTTCTCATGTCATGGAGAAAATATGCTTCCTCTGCTTGGATGTTTTGAGGACTCCCTCAGTTGGAGAAGGAAGTCAGATCCGCTGCTCTGAAGGCGTCCATAGGAGAGAAAGCCACAGCTTTGCACAGTCAGAACCAGGCTGTCCTTGTCTTTAAGAAAAAAGAAAAAGCTAAATTATTCCTCGCCACTCCTACTCATGGTTTTGATGTTGAAAGAAACCTGTTGTGGTTTAAGTGACTCGGTCAGCTCTTCTGGGATTTTCCAAAGTTTCCTATAAAAAGAAATCTGTGGGAAATGAATGATTGCATAATCACTAACATATGTCAATTTTACTAAATCTGTTATCTTTTTGGTGTGTTTTGAATTGTACTGTCCTATCTTGAATTGCTATCACCCTAAGAGTTCTGTCTTTTAGGTAGTGATATACATCGGAAAAGAAAAAAAAAGGCTAAGAGGTTGAGTTGCTTTTTTTATTTTTGTGTTTGTTCATTGGAATTAGAAATTAGAAAGACAGAATGATGTATGATAGGAAAATAGACAAGTACCCAGGTAAAACAGTGCAATGATGAAGACTCCATCATCCACTTAATTTATACCCTTGGGCTGACTTTGAAGGAATAGCTCTGGGTACTTGCTTCTCCTATGCATAGGTGCAACAAAAACTAGACCCAAAAACTTATTATTACTACTACTAAAGGAAAGGTGAAGGTAAAATTTAGAGACAGTTTGGTAGTAGATGATGTTTATTAATAAGGCTGAGGGTTGATGAGGGATAAATCTTAACTTCTTTAAATGACTTGTAAGATTTCAGATGTAGGGAAAAAATCCTCAGGGTTATAACTTGCTAGCTGCTTTCATATCATTAACAATAATACTACTGGTAAGAAAATGATCATAACTTTTTCAGATTTCTTTGATGTTTCTACCTTTGGTGCAAAAGGAATGAGTCTAGTAGACTCTGCTGGTTGGGAAGATGAGTGAGTGTGAGTGAGCACCCTGTAATCCAAGGCTCCATGACCTCGCCCAGATGGACTAAGGTTCATTTGTCCTCAACTCTGGCTGCATATTTAAATTGCCTGGAGAACTATAAAAGGGCACATAAATCAGGCCGCAGGCATGAAGACAAGCATGGATGCTTTATAAACGGTCCTTGAAACTTCAGCCTGAATAGAGAGTAATTTGTATTTTGCCTTTGCTTCTAAGACTTCCCTGCTTACACTAGACATCATATTTTAAATAGACTATCCCGATAATAGACCAAGCTATGACAGGTTTTATTTATTTATTTATTGCTACTGTTTTATTATGGGGCCTAATATACTTAAGTTATGGCAAAATGATACATATTTACTGAATAAACAGATAATTACAAGGCAACAATTAAAAAAGAATGCTATGATGATAAATACATCATGAGGGGAAAATTTAGCAGAGAATATTATTATTCAGAGAATACTCAATGAAAATATGACTCTTCATTTGGGTCATGAAAACTATATGAACTTTGCTTTATGAAAAAAGTGGACCTGGCAGAATGGAGTCTGAAAAGCCTGCCAATGAATCTTTTTCAAAATGAGAGGGGCTCCAAATCAGTGATTTTCACCCAGCCCTCCACTTCCCCACTGAAATGTTTAGGTCAATGAGATTATCTGCTCAACTGGTAAAGTATTCAGGAATGCAAAAAAGGCTAAATGCCTTCAAAAGCCATTTCTGTTCTCAGAGTAACAAGTCACATTTCAATAACAACTTTATTTTATGAGAAAGATTCTGTATTGGGAGATTAAAAAGAAGTACAATAGCAATACATTCAGATTCCCGCGTGAAACTGTGTATCATGTACTCATGTATTAAAGAATGATTTGCTGCTGTTGTGCAGTCACAGTACAAGTAAGAAAACTTGTGTCTTTTCATATCTTATTTATAGCATAAAAATAATTTGAAGTCAAAATTGCCCTTGAAATTCTTTTAACTTGTCTCAATAAGAATAGCAGAAGCTTGCTCCCCACTCTGAAATGCAGTGTGGCGGTTTCTCAGAAAACTGGGAATCAATCTCCCCAAGCACCCAACAATACCACTACTGGGTGTATACCCTAAAGAGGCACAGTAACACTCCAAAGGCATTAGCTCATCTATGTTCATAGCAGCATTATTCATAATAGTAAGAACCTGGAAGCAGCCTAGATGCCCCTCAACTTAAGAATGGATTAACAAACTGTGGTACATCTACAAAATGGAGTACTACTCAGCAGTAAGAAAAAATGATATCCTAAAATTTGCAGGCAAATGGATGGATTTGGAGACTATCCTCCTGAGCAAGGTATCACAAACCCAGAAAGATAAACAGAGGATGTACTCACTCATTAGTGGGACTCTAAACAAACAAACAAGAAAAAAGCAAAGCATACCCAAGCTGCAAACCACAATCACTGAACAGCTTGGGATCAGAAACACCCTGGACACCTTGGATCCCACTCCCCCTAGAGGAACACCTGACTCAGTCTTGATGTTGGGGTGAGGAAATTGGATCTGCCAGGAATGGATGCTGAACTAAGCAATATTGGGACCTTGGGACCTCCTGCCCGTGCTGGGAAGGATATGAGGAGATGTGGAAAAGAGAGAGTGACTGGAGGGGGTGGGAGGGGGAAGGGACCTTGAACAAGGATATACACGAATAGAAAATGTGACTTTACAAATAATGAAAAAAAAAAAGAATAGCAGAGTGACGTTTTCTTTTACAGCTGTGGAAAGAAGCATTTTCTCTATGATTATATGCATAATATTAAGTAGCCTGACTTCTTTTGATAACTATATTAAATATCAAAAAAATATTAAAAGCCTGAAAAAAAATCACCAAACCAACATGAAATGTAAGAACACAGCAAGAATTAAAACCAAAAGACAATTATTTGGTGTTTTCTATTTCTCTTTATTGTTCTCTATATTCTCTTATATCTTGGTTATATTCTGCATGGATTATAGTAAATAATACAATATGATACATAAAAGTTAAGTTCATATCACTCAAAAGGAACTATACACATTTGATTATTGTTCACTGAGAAAAAGCTCACCAGTTGCATAATAACACACTTGTCTTCAAGATTTGTCCAGTTTTTGAAAATGTATTAATTGATGCCAAGAGAAAGAAAAGAAAAGCAAGATTTGATTTTAAAATAACAAAAGAACTTGAAGAGATTAGGTGACATAGAGTAAATTTACAAACACATCTCAATAATCTGGAATTGAAGCTGCAAATGAAAGCTACATTTAAAGAAACAAATATGAAGTTGTATATTTGACTGTCAAGCATAAGCTAGTTCATAGCAGAAAAATAACTAAATTCATGTTAAATGAAGACCACGGATTGAGTATGAACCAAAAGCAATAGACCTGCAGCTGTGGGAGTCTGAAAGGAATAAGACATTAGTAAGAAACAGCTTACTTCAGATTAGGAAAATACATTTTAGGGTTGTTTTTAACATTCATTTTAGTTTAGTTTCGTTTTATATGCATGTGACTTTCTTGAAGATGGTGGCTTATCCTTCTATAGCTAACCATTCTGTACACATATTTGAAGGCCAGGCAGGGATGTCCCTCACATAGCTGAAGGCCAGGCAGGGATGTACCTTACATGGCTGAAGGACCATCTCCATTCCTTATCACTATCAATCACTCCTGCCATTCAATTGGCAACAATCTAACTATTTTTTGAAATGAAATTCATCTATATTTAAAGTCATTCTGACTAAATGTAAGGGCATAAAATTTTCCTAAACATTAAATATTCTTATCATTTTTATCACTATATACAACTATTCAATCAAAACATTATACAACCCACAAATGTAAGCCATATAAGTCATTCTAAATTTAAATTTTCTAGTAGTCACATTTTAAAAACCTAAAAAGAAACAAGGGAATTGATTGTAATAACATTTTATTTTATACAAGGTGGATAAATTCTTATGAACTCAGTGTGTCACCAACACAGTGCCTTGCATTCTTGCATGAAGCATAGATGGTTTAAGAGTCTGCTCATTCTGTGGGTTGTGAAAGCAAAGCAGTGGTCATTCTCACGGAGGTGTTAAGAATAGAGTGTAGTTCTCAGGGAGGTCAGAGACAACTGGGAAGTGAGGGCTAGGAGCCAGGACAACCTCAGGGAACTTTTGAAATGTGTATATAAAAAGAAAATTCTGTGCAATTAAAAAAAATCCCCAGACAAGTTGGAAGCAACCCTTATTCATTTCCCAGTTTTAGAGTCACAGTGGAGAGGAGGATCCTTCAGTGAGAACGGATAACCAATAGAGATTCTTCTGCTTCCAGTCTCATTTATTACATGATATAGAAGCCTGATGTCCTCCCAGCTCTCTCCTAAATCATCACACATGTAACAGCTATTTTTCCAAATAAAGGTAGAAGACTACATTCTTAAAGTCCATTTTAGCTAGATACATCCCTCTTGTTCCCATGTCTAAAATTTATCTAGATTAATGATAAAAGTCTTCTAACTATGAGACAAATCTCTCTCTCTCTCTCTCTCTCTCTCTCTCTCTCTCTCTCTCTCTCTCTCTCTCTCTCTCTAAGTTATCTTACCTTAAATTTTAAACCTTTTGGTTTGAAATAGAGGATTGAGCTATTAATATTAAAATGTGGAAAACCAAAATTATATCTGGATGTGTAGGCACAGCTTTCCCCACATCATTTTTGTCTCCCATGATAGGTGTTGGGAAAGTATTCCAGTAAATTGATCAATAGCCTGTGGATTCACATATTAGCATTGCCTTCATTCTTCTCTCTGACTTTATCCACAGTAATTTACACATTTGAGGACTGTTCTGACAATAGTTTGAGACATTCTTTAATGAATGCTTTGGATAAAATAATAAAAATTTCTAAAAGTCTTTGTTTTAAATTTTAGATAACCTTTCCCTTTCAGAAGACAAGAAAATGACATTGATACTATGTTCCTAGGTGGTTTTTATGTTTTTTCATTAGCGTAAAAACTCCTTAATTTGAAGATTAGGCGTTCAGTGGCACACACTAGGTTTTATGACTTTAATGTTTTAATTATTTCAAATACAAATTTAAAATTCAGACACCTAGTGTTATTTAAGTGAGTTCAGGTTTTTGTGGTTTAATAAAAACATCTGTTTTGGTTTTTCAACCACAAAAGTGCATTTAATCTGTTCTTCCTTTGCTTGAACTTTTCACATCTGCTCGGCTCGATTCCCATAAGCTAAAGACCAGGTCTTTTCCCAAAGTAGGAAGTCTACCTGCACAACTGCTATTCTAGCTCAAAGGCTCTGTTTTCTATACCAGCTGAAGATTTCAAAAGAATAACAAAAATAAACTCCTTACCCATAATGCACTACTTATGTTTTTTGGCTTACATATCACAGTGTGGTCATTTTATGAAGGCAATACCACCTGGAATTTTGAAATAAGGGCAAATTGTCAGATGACACATGTCCAGGTACTTGCTTCATCATCTAAGTTTTTCAATCACAGAAAAGGAATATATCCTATTAAATTAATTGCTTGTGAAAAAGTTATACCCAAGTGTGGGCAGTGGCTTACAGACCTCTGTGGTTTGCTTTGGACACGCATCTAATGCTTATCTGAGTCCCCTGGGTGCTGAAAAGTAGGCCGGAAATGTTGCAAGGACAATATTACCTCATGATTTTCCAAAATTGTTTGCTGCTTCTGAGACCTCAGCTTGATTTCTTCTCCTGTTTATGAGCAATCCTGGGGAACAGCTAAAATCAGAGCATCTGAAACAAAAAAAAGAAACTAAAGGGCTGAGAAGAAACTACTTTTTTTTGTGAAAACGTTATTGAATAAGATAAATGCCTCAGTGTCTGTTTCTCTCAAGTGGACAGATTAATTCTTTTTTATCAGTATTTACACACGATTGAACAAAGATGAGTGTTTTGTCTTTGTTTAGACAAGATGTAATTGATATCAAGTTGATATAATTATTTTATTTTAGAAATTTATTTTGAATATGTGAGATGTATATAATTATATAATTTCTGATACATGATTATGTAATTATATTTGGTACTATTTATAGGAAAGAGTAACATGGCAACCTGCAATTATTAGGTGTTCAACCCATGTTTGGTGAATGAGGCTTAATGAGGTAAAATAATGGTAAGAGCCTGGGACACTACCTTTGTCTAAGCAAACAAGATGAGTCCATGATTTGAATAATTTCCAAAGGGTCTTATGTAAATAGGGGATGTCAATGGAGATGATTCAACTTAACTCATAAAATGTTTGTCTAATACATATGTGATAGCTACAGTGAGACATACAAGGATGAAGAGTTTTAAAGGTTGAAATATAACTATGCACATTGTGATGCATGCCTTGAAAACTAATAGCTAAACACTTTTAAAGTGAAAGCAACATTCAAGGTATTTCTCAAGAGTCATCAGAATGTCAAAATTTTGGAAATTTTGGGAAAGAAAAAGTTTAAAATGAAAAGCCAGAGAGAAAGAGATTTGATAATCAAATAAACTCATATCTAAAATATAATAGAATCAGAAATTGACAAGCAATCTAGTCAGACTTGGAACAAGACAAAGACACAAGAACAATGGGAAAGTAACACTAGGACCACGTTACCAAGCCCCCTGAATGACAGGCTGTGGATATAACATGAACAAAATGATGACAACCTAGATTTTTCAAGTGAGCTTTCCAAAATATAACATTCAAATGCTTATCACAAAATTTGATCATCTGTAGCCTATTTGGAACAAAAAATTGCAAAATTTGGTCAATATATTTGGGATTATTTTCATGTACATGTTCTCTCTTATTTACTGCTTAAAGAACTTCTCCTTGTGGTGAACGAGGACGACGATGTCTAATTTTCTGAATCTTAGGCTCATTGCTGATCTTGAAGATAAATTACAAAGGGCTTTGTGGAGATCATACCAAAACATACATATGCTTTTGAAAAGAAAAGGAAAATCTATGAAATAGAAGAAAGCTATTTGTGAAATTTAGTATGCCTACATACTCAAAATGAAGTGCTATTAGGATTGTTGGTACTTTTAGCAATTGTATAACTTTATATATAAACTAATGGTCAAATGATAGTAAGCATGGAGTTTTAAGAATGACAAAAAAATGTACAAAATTAAAAAGAAATGTTTACAGGACCTGGAATCTTAGCACTTGGATAATTACCTTTTTTATTTCAATTACAGAGTCATAAAAACACTATATAAATATTAACTGAGAAAATCTCTACCTGCATTGTTTCTAGGGCTTAAAATAAGCATGTTGATATAGTTGAAATTTTTTAAAAATTGTATTTTTATCATAATATCATACACGACAAATCTATAAATATACTACCTGGTGATGAGACAGATTAGAATGTGTTGTGTTAAAAAAAATCAGACAGAGATAAGGAAACATTTAGTAGTTCTGTAGTCCTAAGATTTAAAAATATGCTTATAAATATGTTTATATAGATGTATGTATATACATATCACACCCTGAATCACTTTTTATTGGTATATGTTATTAGAATTGAAATTGGGATTCAAAGGTAAAATCAGATTTAATATGCCACAGACTAGATTATCTTCTTTCCTCCAGCTTGAAGTAATTCTAATATTGCTTGCCATCTCCTGAGCAATATAAAGTGCACTCATGATTCTTTCTTCTGTTCTGCTCAATCTACCAACTCACATGTTTATTCTTAAAACTTTTCATAACCAATTTAGTGATCAAGTATATCCACTAATCAAAGGCACTTTGATTCCATGTTTACAAATCAGACAACAGAAATTACATATTGTCTGATCATTTTATTTTTCTTTCCCTTTCTCCAATTCATTTCTATGCAACCAGCAGTTGGGTATGACTTTGTCATGGTCCTATTCATCTTAATCTTATCATGTGTCTCTTACAATCTTTCTCTTTTAAATTTTGTTCTCTAGCATTTAACTACATGAGGAATCAAGTTAAGTTCACTGTAGATTATGGGAAGAAATAGTTAATGAATGATAAAGAAAGTAATAGTAAGCGTAGAAATTTTAATGATCTCATTCTCACTTCTACAGACAAAAAGTCTCACATGAAAAATGAAGCATTATATTCTCTAAGATTTTATTTTCCCATATTCATAGAGTGAGCACTCACTTCAATGGTGTCTAGAATGCATGGACTTGATTCTGAACTTGAAAAACAAAAACCTTCAAAAGCTTTGAAAATTAAATTTATATACTAAAAGTCATCAAAGTTTTGTAACTTTCCTTTATAAATCTTCCCTCTGTTTTTCTCTGTGTGGCTAGCAACATAGCTGAGTGGATGGATGATCTTGCTTCCAAGCCTGGTAATGTAAGCTTTGAACTAAATCCAGACTTATCTGGTAAAAGCAGATTATCCTCTGACCTTCAGATGCATGCTATAACAAGAAGACACACACACACACACACACACAAACACACAAGCATGCACGCGCACCCGCTCATAATGTTGTCCTCTATATTGGTCACAATGCTTCCAAAGAATACCTGTTTCTCACTCCTCCTCAGCTCACTGATTTCTATCATCCTCATAATGATTGTTCCTAGTTTCTTCAAATTCTTTCAGAAGATGACTGCTGAAATAATCTGATGGCCAGTGAACCAGATGCCATAACAAAATTCCCTCAGTTCTTCTACTATTGCCTACTTGAGCCCCTTCTTTGGACCAGTATTTATAGCAGCCCCCATTAAGTTCATATTCAGGAGAAAGTGGTCAAAGGTCTGCCATCACTTTCTTTCATCAACAGAAGACTCGAATGTTAGGTTCAAAGTGGCCCCCAAATTTCAGTGCTAGCAATAATTTCCTAAACAGAAAGACTGACCTGGTAAACAGAAGGATTGTTACTGCATCAACAGAAACATAAATCTGGCATTCCCACCAAATCTTGTAAGGAAGTTTATCAGGAAAGTCAGTAATTCCTTTATCCATCCCAATGGTCAACGACCTTGAACAAAGGCATGTAGTTTCTGGTTAACCTCATATCAAAGCTAACTCCCACCCCATGCTGATTCCCAGTGCATTCTTCTGTACCTCTCCTCCTTCTGCCTGTCCCCTTCATACCAGCAAGGCTTTCCCTTTCCCACTGACTACTGGTCTCTGCTTCCGAGAGATAGCTCAGCTCTGGCAGTTTAATTTCCCCAATTAACTTACCCTCCCAAAAAAATAATCCCTGGTTCTCAACCATTTTCTGATTATACCTAAGGTCTACTCTTTATGAGATGAAACTCACACCTGGTACTGTTAGAGAAGAAGATCTTATGTCTTAGTTATGTTATCTATTGCTGTGAAAAGACACCATGACCATGCCAGCTCTTCTAAATGAAAACATTTAATTGGGACTGGCTTAGAGTTTCAGAGGTTTAGTGGATTATCCTCATGGTGAGAAGCATAGAAACACACAGGCAGGCATAGTGCTGGAGAAGGAGCTCAGAGTTCTATATCTTGATCTCCAGGTAGCAGGAAATGAACTGTGTCAACACTGACTATAGTTTAAGCATAGGAGAACTCAAAACCCATACCCACAGTGATGCATGTCCTCCACCAAGGCCACAATTATTCCAACAAAACCACACCTCCTAATAATGACACTTTCTTTGGTCGTTATTTTCTTTCAAACCACCATAATAGGTCATAGGCCCTAGGAGAGAACTCAATACGATTATTTGGTTAAATTGGCATGGCATTAAAACAACTCTCAATAATTTATTATAATACCAATAGATCAGATCATCTCTCAACCTTCCTGAGAGAAGCATCTCATTACAGTTCATAGAAACTGACATACAGACCCTCTCTGCCATTGCACAGAAAATAAAAGACTGTGAACTGATGAAGACAATGTGAACCATACATATTATATATTAAATATTATATTATACTATATATTATATATTATATATGTATGTATTACCATTACCCCTCCTGGGGCTCAGGTGTCCTCCCAGAAAGAATAAGAACAAGAAATGGTAGATAGCATCAAGATAAGTGTTTTCCTGACACAGTATGGCAGTTGTGCATATGAAGTCACAGTGATTGTGAAAAATTATTCACAGTGATTGTAAAAGAGTATATATAAGACTTTTGCATACTCATCCATACAAAATTTCAGCATAAAAGGGGAAGGTAGACTTAAAATTGCACCATTGCCTGAGAAGCTATTGCCATATGATAGTTGCTTAGGAAAGGAAAGTCAGTTTTTCAATGCTGAGGCTTTTTGGTAAGTCAACCATAGGCCAGGGCAGACCCCACTATTTGGACATATACTGGACTTTACTGGGGTAAAAGGGTATCATCGCAAAATTGGTTGGAAAGGGCAAGGAGGGCGCGAGGGTGATTATGGGAGGAGTGGAGGAAAGAAGGGTAAATAACAATCAAAGTACATTGTATGAAATTCTCAAAAAATAAAAATATTGGGGTTTTTTGTTTAAAAACAAAACAAAACAGGTTCTTGCCTGAGTTCAAAGCGGGCCTGTGAAGGAGGTTTCTTGGAGTCAATTCTTAACATCTGCAGCATAGCTTCACCATGTTGTTACATCTCATGATTGAACCACATCAAGTCAGAATGGCCTGTGGGAATCCCAGGTCTTAAACACATAAGAAATAGGTTCAATGTGTTTTCTACCATATTAACTAAATCTCCATGTTCTTCAAAAGCAGTTTTAAAAATCTGATTAGTGGTATTGATTAGAGTGACATACTTACCAGTGATTTGAATGGATGATGGATCTCATCCACACAGATCACAGAGGGAATATTCATTTGTGAAATATAAACTGTGAAATCAGCTCCTATGACTTCCAAGGGTATCTGTGGAACACACTCTCACTTTCCCACAGCTTTCAGAATTGCTTTATACACATTCTCAGACACTTTAGTAAATCGGTGATCCAAACTACACTTAGTACATTTTTTCTTTCAAGAAGAGGTCTAGATTTCCAAGTAGACCAAGACAGAAAGTTAAAATGATTTAAAATGTATGCCTGCTATTCATCGTGGTAGAAATGACTGCACTGAAAGCCTAATAACATTGTGTAGCATTCAGCTTTGGTTTAGCTTCTAATTTCACTTTCTCTGCTTTTTCTTTTTAACTATTGTTGTTATCTTATCCACACATTAATGTCAATTATTTTTGGTTCTTTATTCTCATCTTAATTGTTCAAGTTGGAATCATATAGATATTGCATCTTTTCTAATATTTTAGATAGTTAAAGAATTCTAACTTTAAAACAATATGAAGTTCTCATAAATTATAGTTAGGTGAAAACCAAGATATATACATCGAAACATCAATAGAACAAGCTCAAATATATGCTTTGAAATAATATTATAAACATATTTTAGTGTCTAAAATCACTGCCAGTGTAATGGCTTAGACTGTTTGGATTCTGGTTTTGTTGTTTGGGAAGCCAAAGAAGAGATTAATTGCAGGTATGTATGTAAGGAAAACATACAAATGCATGAACATTTTCAAAAAGTACTCTTTTGTCATGTACTTGTTCTAGCCATGAAAAAAGTCACACTTTAAGTCATGAGTATTATATGACTACTCTAAAGAATACAACTTGATTTTTTGAAAATATAGCAATGCAAGAGTAACTTTTAGGTGATAAAAAGACTCATCATTTAAACATATGAGTCTGTGCATATATTGTGAATGTGTTAGCCTAGCTGTTACAGATGCTTCAGCAACATTTCCTATGGGCGCAGCAGTGGTAACATGTTTTACTTAAGAACAAACAATCTCTCAGGATCTGGCAAGATTTAACAGAAATTTAAAACAATACTTTCCAGAGAAAATGCTAACCATCTGCAATTGTTATTATTAACACTATTATTTTCTCTTTATTTTTCCTCTCTATATTATTTACACTTCCTGTTGCTTTCAAATCTTTCAATCTATCATTAGCAATTAATTCTAAACAAATGTCTAAAGATGTTTACATCTATGTTCTTTTTCTTCCTAAGCCAAACATTGCAGCATTTTGTTTTAATCACAAGAATTTTCTTTCTACTTCTAGGTCTACCTGAGCTCTGCTTGAAGAACTCAATATTAGATCACAATAATAATTGCCAGTAGAGAGAGTGCCTTTGTAGTTTTTGGAAAGAAAAAGAGCAAAACATGTTGATAATAGAGAATAATTTTAAATTAATAGCATTTAGTGATACATAAACAAGAAGCATGTTTAGAAACACTTAAACATAAAGAACTGAAATATTACAATATGGCCTGCTGTTTCATGTTTTCTTGCCTTAACAGCATATGGCTAACTATAGTAAAAGACATATTAGACTGAATCTAAACCTTTCCTTATCCTTTGTCATGACAATTCCCAGAGACCTTCAAATATCACCCACTTGTAACTCTGTCAGAAGGAGAGCACAGTTACTCTGTCTACAGGAGAGTTGCCTCCTTGACATTTTTTAGTCACCATCTCCATTACAGATGCTTTTATCTCTGTCCTGGGAGTCACTCCTGCTACTCCCTCTTTTCCAGAGGGTCTCTGTCCAACCTTCATAGTGGCCCACCAACATATACTTCTTTCTCTGTCCTTTTCTCATCAATGACCACATATCCTTACAGAATTTTAATATCAACCTATTTCCATTTTATTCTTTTATTCACCTATTGTATTTAGTGGGAGGAAGATCATGGAATACTCAACAAACACTGTCACATAATTAATCATTGTTTTCAACTATTTTTTTGAAGACTCCTTTGAAACACTGATTATACAGATGGGCAGAGTATTATCAGGGGCAGCATTAGGAACTGGAGAGTCAAATAGAAATAAGACATGTTGGAATATAGAAAACAAATAAAGTTTGGACAAGGTAGAGGTAAACACTGGCAAACTTGAGAAAGAAATAATTTATATGGCTCATGAGGAGCCATTATAATATTTGCCTTAATTATTTTACTATTGCTGTGATAAAAAGCCAAGGCAATAAATACAAAATTATCCAAGAAACTGTTTTCTTTCCGTTTTTTTAAGTCCACTAATATTAGAAAAATTCTTAGAATTATGTTTACTTCTAGTGAAGTTGCTATGAACAACTGAGGAAGTCCAACAGAGGAATTAGAAAGGACTTTTCTTGACCTGTTATTTAGATATGCATTTGGAAAGCAGCAAAAAAAAATTGACAAGTTTAAAGTAAGGAGTAACATATGAGCAGATCTAGCCTTTTAAACCACTTGGTTGATTATACTGTGGAGAATAAATACGAATCAAAATAATTTGAAGTTACTCTAGAGACAAATGACAAACTCTAAACCAAAGCAAAGTAATGTGACTTGGTTAAAATAAAAGTATGGTAAATTCTAAGATAGAGTTGGTTAGCACAGGAGTGTGGTATGGAGAATGTCTAGCAAGCTTATACGCCACTTATTGGTGAATTGGGTAAAGATGGAATTGGTTCAGTTTTGATCATGCTTTGCTGAAGTGACAGTGAGGTGTCTGAGTAAGCTGATATGAGAATAAGCACAGGCAATGGTCTGTCAAAACCAACTATAGAATTTGAATGTATGCAGTACCAGCCCGAGAGAGCAACCTGTGCAGATCAACCAACACTCAACACCCAAGAGAAAGTGACCTCTCAGTAGAAAAAAGGAAAAGTACAAATACCAAAAGTGACTGGAAATAAAGTTCAAGAAGACAAGGTAGTAACTGACAGGATCAAATGGCACAGAGAAATGCTCTTAGTAGGTGAACACAGATTTGTCTGCTAATATAAAAATGTAAATATAGATAAACAACACAGTGAATCATCACACTTGGATTTTGGAAAAGTGTAAAAGAAGGTGGTTCCTGTGGACAGTTCCATTTGCAGAAAGGAGAAAGCTTAACCTGTCACTCACAGAGGGATGCTTGGAACTTAATGGCAGACAATGTGCATAACCACAGCATTCCATAAGCGTTAGTAAATATGCTGTGTAACTGCGGAAGTATTGTGTTTGGTTCATTTGTTGTTGTCATTATGTTCTATTTACTAGTTTGATTTTATTTCAGGGTTTTGTTTGAGAACTGTTTTCTTCTAACTTCTGTGAGAACAAAGCTTATTAACCAATAAATTTATTAAGTAAAAACATCCAGCAACGTTTTAATTTTTTTAAAAAGCATGAATAACAGAATTTCACTAATACATTGTTTTAAAACCCAACCGAGGAATGGAACAAAATTCCTGAACTAACTGATTTGCGGATGAGAAGAGAAAATCTTAGAAGAAGCCCCATGCTTGCTCTGCTCATTTACTGTCGGAAGAAGAAGCTGAAGCCCCACGAGGCTCCTTGATCCAACAGTCAAGAACCAGGTCGAAGCAGAGGCAGAACTAGTCAGGGCTACAGTGTGGGTCTTCATGCATCTCTGCTTGAGCATTCAACAGCTGGCTTGAAGTGTCAAGGTCAGCGCTGTGTGACGCAGACTATTTCGGGAACAGTTATAACTAGCAACATATTAGCTTATGTGAATCCCTTTGTCTTCAAAGTGTATTCGAAAGGTTAAGTTGTAACTACACTTTAGTTGTATTAGTCAATCAGCATTCAGTATGAATTGCTTGTGATGAGAAGCAGTAATGGTGTCTGTATATCCCTTCAAAAATATAGAAATAAACTTGAGTTAATATTTCTAAAAGTAAAATGATGGCATAAATTTGTTTCTATTTTTGGTCATTTTTCTTACTGGTTTTATTTTTCCACAAAAGGGGAGGGAGACTTAAATTTAACTTTCCATCTTAACAAAGCTTTTGTTTTCAGCTTCAGTTGACTTCAAATACTTCACCACAGTCACACTGGCACTTCAAGATCCAAGCACAATGCAGGAAGCAGCTTTCCAGTGTCAGGGAAACAACAGAAATATTAGTGAATATGCATGACAGGGCTGCAAACCACAGCATCTCCACAGGCAGCACCTGATTGGCTTGCAACATCACTGTCCATCTTACATCTGAGCTCAGCACATAAAGTCCCAGCATCCCAGGCTAATGCGTCTTTAAAGTTGTTGTCTGTCTCTTGTCAAAGAAAAGAAGCAAAGAAAAGAAAATATGGATACATAGTTCTGAATCAAACCCAAAAGAAAATCACACTCCTCAAATATTAGAAGGCAGTGATATGATCTATAAAGAAATAATCTCATGACACCTTTATATATGCATATATGTATATATATGTACACTGTTGAAAATACAATTTTGAAGATAAAAAATACCTTTGTAAACTCTCCAGGTCTTGCTTTGCCTTTTAACTACAGAGTAAGATTATAGGATAGGGCTTTTTCCCCCTCTGAGCTATAGTTCCATTTTTAACTACGAAGAAAAACAGTTTCTATTTAAGCACATTTTTTATGAGCACTCTACTAATAGAGAATTATAGACAGCTCTTCTTTATTCCTTACCCTTCTAGATCAGCACATTTTGCCATATCCTATAGCTAAAAAATTATGACAGTCATAGACAGCTCAGCAGCACTCTGGTAACAAAGCCAGAGCCAACAGAACTGTGTGGCAGTCACAGAATTTCCCATTTCCCCCCTCTGCTTGTGGAGCAGCTATGCTCAGAAGTGTTCAGAACATTAAATTCTAAAATCCCGCTAATGGCAATTAGTTTTGCATCCCTCGGCAACCCCTGTGTCACTACCAGGTCTCTGGCTCTTGGACTCAAACTCTTGCCTCTGTCTCTGCAGTAGTGCTACAAGCAAACTCTCTGTAGAGCATTACACAAATGAAGTCTGAATTTGTCTTTCAGAATCTACACTTGCCACCGTGCTATAACCTCATATTTTAAATTACTTGAAAAGTGACTTACTTCAAAATGATCTGAAATAGAAACAATCTAATATAAATGAATACATCTTCCTCTAGCAAGTTATCTAACAAGAATTTTAAATTGCAACTTTGTAAAGGTTATACTAAAAGGGCTTCATGCATGGTTATTTCCAACTCATTAAGCATCTTTAGAAAAATATACAAATGTCTTTAAAGCAATGGCTTAAAAGAAGAGTCCAGGCCTTTGAGGTAAGAGCAAAAGAGTGGGCTATTATGAAGGATTTTTTTTAAAGCTAAGTGTGATGAACTGTGACCAGGTGTTTAATCTACAAGAGATAGCACATTTCTACAAATGTAGATATGGCTAGAAATCTTACTTAGAGTTCAGAAAATACACATTCACATTCATTCATTTATTCAGCCTGTCAATTATTCATTTAATTTTTTGCTAAATATCTAAAATGTGCCAGTTACAAATTAAAAAGCTGGAAATGTAATAGATAAATGTCCTGTCTTCCTAGAGTTCATATGCTAAAATAGGGTTCAATTTTATATATATGACAAACAGAAGCAGAAAAAATAAGGTAGTAAAATGGTGTTAGAAAGGTACACAGTAGTATATTTAAAAATATGAACAGGGAAGACAGTTTGAAAGAACTATTCTTTTAACACTATTGGAAATTGAACATTTGTAGCAAAAACTAGGCTTAAGAGCCTTATAAGCAAAGAACAAGAAAAATACAGCCTTTTTAAAAGACATGATCTTGAGATGCCTGAGTAGGCAAAGATTTTAGCATAGAAAGAAGTGTAAAGGAAATGAGTTTAGAGAAAGAGAAGCAAAAATTACTTGAAAGAAGGACTTGGTATGTTCTACCAAGTAGATGAAACAGCCACTAGATGAAAAGAGAAAGGAAGGGAATGATCTAATTACAAACTTTTTTTGTTGACCAGGCATTGTCATCAGGAGCTACCACCTTCAGTATGTAGTCTCCAAGTTTCCACCTCAAATGCATGAAGTATCTATTTGTACAAACAAGATATTGCAACCATAAAAGAATGTCAACAGGAAGATAATTTCAACTATTTAAACTTCAGTGAATTTCCCTACAAACTCTATGTCCCACTACCTGGTACAAATGGTTTTATTACATAGTAGGCTATGGAAAAACAGGTGAATTTCTTTGAACAATGAAACATTAGGTATAAAACTTTAGAATCACTAAGATAAGATGAATAATGAAGTATTTTCTCTGAATTCACTAGACAGAAATAGACTGGACATTGTGACTATAATCCTTACTTGATAATGAAAACCCTTTTATTTTTATTTAAACAAAAAAGGGGAATGCTGTAGAATATCATTTGAAGATGTGTTATATTTGTTTATGCTGTGGAATATTTGTTTAATGATGCAAAGATGTATTGTATTCTTTTATGTTTGTTTAACACTGTAAAACTGTATTACTTTGCCTGTCTAAAATACCTGGTTGGTCTAAAAGAAGAGCTGAATGCCCAATAGCAAGACAGGAGAGGGAACCATGTGGCTGCCAGACAGAATAGATAAAAGAACACAAAAATAAAGATGGGGTTGTGCAATAAAAGAAGAAGTGGAGGAGGACGCTAGGAAATAGCCACATAGTCACCCACAAAGTAAGAAAGGAAAAAAAAGGTAACAGCTCAAAGTAAAATAGAATAATTTAAGTTTAAAAACCATCTGGCTATGGCAGTGTGTCGGGAGAGGGGAGAGGCTGGGGTAATGACAGGAAGAGGATGAGAAAGAGAACAGTGGTTGGTATGGAAAAAAAATAAATAAAAAGAAAAGCTGGCAGGAAACAAACCAAGCTAAGGCCAAATATTCATAAGTAAGAATAAGTCTCTGTGTATTGGGGATCTCAGTGATATCCCCTCAATAAGAGAAAAGGGGCCTAAGTTTTCCAACATTATATAATAATGCTTATACAATAACACAATAAACTTGCAAAATAAACTGACTTCATCGTGGAATAGTCTAATTAGACTTTCCAAAGATAAATATAGCCTTAAAAGTACAAGAAAAATGGGTCTCATCATATATTGATCATAAGTAAAATTATCAACTGATTTCTGGAGTAAAGCTCCAAAGCCAGAGATAGCAATATATTTACTTAAAACTACAGAAGAACTTCTATTTATATCATGCAGAACTGTCTTTCAAACAGAGAAAAATGAAGCCATTTCTAGATAAATAGAAATTAAAAGAGTTTATTAGAAATACCACTTATCAAAAAATCTTCTATTTGTAATAGATGGAGACCACTACAGAAAATCACAGCCGATCAGAATGCAGAACTGTGGAGCCCAGTGTCAATGGAGATATCTACAAAACACTATCACATTCAAGGCTCAGTGGACATTGTTTAAGAGAGATTGGAAAGATTATAAGAGCCAGATCATCTGGAAGTTTGCCCTGAGATTGCACACAACATACATGTTACTTTATGTTAGTTTTTTGTGTGTGGGGAGAGACACACACACACTCACTGCCAGGTACCACACAAGAGTTTATTTTGGAGATTTACAGAGAGGCTTGTACCTGTAGGAGGGCAGGAAAGAGGAGAGAAAGACAGAGAGAGGAAGGGGAAAGAGAGAGAGGAGAGAGAGGGGGGGTGGGCTGCCATGTGGCCTTTCTTTTTAAGAAAAGAGGTGGGTTCTGATTTATGTAGCCACGCCTAGAGGCATGCCCTCTGTATGCAGTACCATGTAGGCTTTACCATGTGGCCATTACATGATTGGAATTCTTATTTCACCTAGCACCATGCAGGCCAGGAACACTTAACACTTTATACAGACTAAACAAACTATATTTAGGAACTATGTGTACATAAAATTACATACATTCATTCAATAGCAATCTGTAAAAGAACAGGCCATGAGTTTAAAGGAGAGTGGTGAGATGTATATGGCAGGGTTTAGGGGAAAGAAAAGGAAAAGAAAAATTATTATAATTAAATTATAGTCTCAAAAATAACAAAAGGTTCAATATCAAAAGTTTATAGATTGTAACTAAAAGCAACAAAAACTGCAAAAGTTGTCTAGTAAAGACAAACAGAATGATAAATATAAAAATCCTTCAAATCAAGATCAATAACCATCTGTAGTGATGAAGTTGCTTGTTGAATGAACTTCATCTCCACCCAGAGGCTTATATCTTATATTAAAATTACAAATATAAAAGTTTGTAAAGCATAAGCCTCTAGGGAAGCAGATAATGAACTGACAAGAGAAAGAAATTGACAACTCGACTGATGGCCACGTCTTTGCTCCATCCGTAATGAAGAACCTACTAATGCTTTCATTTAAGAAAAGCTACACAAGATGAGGGATAATGAACCTGATATTGTTCCAGAAAAATAATGCTCTTTTAAGATCATCACACAAATAATTATCTTGAAAATGAAATATTAAGGGGGCTGGAGAGATGGCTCAGTGGTTAAGAAAATGAAATATTGGAAAGAACATGTTTGGTTTTACTGTATAATAATATTAACATTTCTTCAACGGATACACATTCAGAATGATTTTTTCAAGCATTGAAAATATTTAGTAAAATATACTTGTAGATTAAATACTGATTGTTGCACCCTTGTCTGGGAAAACAATTGTTAAAAAATCAAATATTTTATCATACTTTTATGGAATTTTCTGTTTATGTATTTTAATTTCTAAACAATTTGTTGTACTGATTTATTACACTATATTATAGTAAGAATTATGTATATTTTAAATTTGTAAAAGTTTTTACTTAATGCTTTATATATGTGTGCTAAATTAAAAAGTAAATTTGAACTAAATATTTATTTTTATTGATTTCTTTTTTACTTAATTTTTTTTATTTTACATACCAGCCAAAGTTCCCCTTCCCACATCTTCCCCCCATCCATCCCACAGCTTCTCCCCTTGCCATCTCCCTATGTCTCTGTGGATTTTCCATCATGATCTTGACTTCTTCAAGCTTACATAATCACTCTTCTTAATCTTCTATTAGATTGGGAACTCAGCCCAGTGCTTACCTGTGGATCTCTGCACCTGCTTCCATCAGTTGTTGGATAAAGGTTCCCTGATGATAATTAGAGTGATCATCAACTTGACTACAGGGGAACACCAATTCAGGCATCCTCTCCACTAATCCTTGGAGTCTTACCTGAGATCTGGTCAGGCCTCTGGCCCAGACAGGCCCCAAACACCCACATGAAGCCTGAGAAAGCTTAAAAAGCATTCTAGAGCACAGAAAGAGAGCCAAAAGCACTTCTGAATTGTATATCTGGATTGGGTAATGGTACAGAGATGCCTCAGTGTTTGGAATTGAATTTAAAAATGACAAGTACATGCCAGGCAGTTTAAGGCCAATTTCCAGAAGTCACAAAACTCGGTATAAGCAACAAACTACATGTGACTTATTTAAAGTTTCTGTTTATATTGAACAAAAGGGAAATAAAGTCAAAGATAGTTTTTTGGTAGCAGCATTTTCTTGGGTCTACTCTGTTTGCTGGAGGTGAGCAGAGACTTAGATCCTTTAAAAAGCTTTCTGACTCAGTTTTATCTGCAGAAAAAAAAAAAGTGTGGCTCTTTAAGAGCTGTATGCCACTAAGAATTGAGAAAGTAAGCATGGTTAGGGCACCTCACATCTGCCATGTTGAAAAGCCGCCAAAAGGGGTGGAGTCAGCAGTCAAAGCAATACTAGCATTTTCTTTTTTCTTTTTAAAAAAAGGCTCTTCTGGTTGTTAAATGATTAAGGATTCACAATAAACAGATTCAGATGAAGAAAAACCTTAAAATGGGTTCAAATGTGTGTGAAAAAGAATACATAGACTGGGAGAGAAAAGAAAAGGGATAGAAAAACACTTAAAAAGGAGAAATAGAGCAATAAAATATAAAAAGTCACATAAAGATGGCAAATCCAAAAAAGTCTGGATTATGGTTATTATTGTGTTTTCTTTTAATTTTTTAACTTTTAGTGAGCTAACAGCAAAAAAAAAAAAAAACACAATTGATTGCAAAGGCTGTGAGGTTCAACAAATATATATATTTTTAAGGTATCTTGACTTGGAAATTTGGGTCTGAGGCTATGTTGCTTGGGAAAAAAGTTCTGCTTTTGTTTCCACAGAAGATGAAAACTCGTGGATTGTTTCTAGGCAAATATGGTTTCATTTGACAGGGCTAACTGAAAATTCTCTGATGGGAGGATTAGCTTCCAGGATGCCAATTAAGATGATTCCTGTCTCAGGACCCTTGCAAGATTGCCATCACTCCTTAATCAGCAGGAAGTGGTAAAATAAAGAAAGCTCAAATTTCCAAATTATTGGTTATAAACATTTGATTCCTTTCTGAATGGCTAATGGTCATAGTCAATCTCTTTAAAAAAAAAAAAAAAGTGGGGGAAAATATGAATAGGAATGATTAAAAAGATAGATGGATTTTGATTTATTGATACAAACTTAAGGTCAATTTTGTTATGCTGTATATATTTTTTTACTCCTATGTATGTAAGGTATCATGTTTATGTTACTCATTTAAAATTGTAATGTGTAATTAAGAAGTACAGATTAAGAGTCAACTATGATAACCAAACGCTTAGTACTGTTACGTTTTTGTAGGTATACAAAGATATATTTCAATTAGATAAATAATCTTCAAACAATTCAAAGACCTACAGAATATGACATTTAAAATATTTTAAGAACTTAGAATTTTCTGGACAGTAAGGCAGGTCTGCTTCTGACAGCAACAATATATTTCAAGAGAATAATGGGCATTGAAGAAAGTTGATGTTGTATTTACTTTGTGACAACAGTTAGCCACTGAACAAGAACTTGTTCTTGTATCGACTGCTTGACAGTATGCTGTATGAACTAGGCATGCAGGTTCCATAGGAAAGTGACCTCTGAACTTTGGCAGAACAAGCCCAGAGGGTCCTTCAGGTTCCTACTCTGCAGAGAAAACTGCCAGGCATCCTTCAGGACATAAGGAGAAGTGACTGACAGACTATGGCAGATTTCCTGCATCACTGAAAGTTATGCTAGGAACTCTGGGCCTGTAGGCAGAAGATGGATGCCCCAACATTACTAAGGCATTGTCCAGGCAGACAAGTGTCATGTCTGTCATTTCCAGATTTTGGAATTGCTTGCACTTCCCGTTTACTTGGGTAATATTATATCCTTCTGTAGTATTTCATGTAGTTGAAGATTTGAGAACTATAGGTATAGTTTTTCTTAGATAATTTAAAATGTATATTAGACATGAAATTCTAGACTCACAAGGATAAGGTAGACAATAGAATATTTTCTTTAATTTGTTAAATACAAATAGACTAGATATTGTAACTGTGATTCTTGCTTGATAGCTGCTTTGTTATATGTGATTTTGTTATATTAAAATTGAAATTTTCCTTTTTGATTAGACAGAAAAGAGGAAGTGTGTGGGAATGTTCAACTGTATGCTGCAAAAATCATTCTGTAAATAAAGGAACTGATCTGGCCTGTGTCAAGCACCATAGAAAAAATAGGCAGGAAAATTGAGGTTCAGATAGAAGGAGTGCAGAGTCAGACAGACTTCATCCAACTGCCAAAGAAGAAACATGTAAGGAACCCAGGTGAGCTATGGCCATAGTCACATGGAAAAACATTAATAAAAATGGGTTAATTAAAGATGAAAGAGCAATGTACCTGAGATATAGGTCAAACAGGATGAAATTAATATAAGCATCTGAATCATTTTAGGATGAAAAAGCAGTTACAGCAGAGTCGAACCTCTGGCCCATACAGGATCAGAAACCTCATGTAACAGTCATCCTTTTGGATTCCTGGAAATTTCATTAGTATCAACTTTTTCCCTCACCACAAAATGGCTCCCTTTATCAAGATACCATATTTTGTTCTACCTCTCTGTTCTTTCCCCAACTTTACCATCCCATACCTCATGTTTTCTTCCCACCTCTGCTTACCCTCCCTCATACTTCCAATTCACCCAGGCGATCTTATCTATTTCCCCTTCCAAGATGCATCTATGGATGTTTCTCTTAGAGTCTTCCTTGTTACCTAGCTTTTCTGGGACTGTCAATTGTAGCCTAGTTATCGTATGCTTTACTTCTAATATTCACTTATCAGTGAGTATATATCATAGGAAAATTAAGTCCATTGATAATAAGGGATATTAATGACCAGTGATTGTTAGTTACTGTTAATTTTTGGTGATAGTGTGCTTGTGTGTTTTCCCTCTTGGTATTTCTTGCTGTGGGATTATCTATTGTTTGTGTGTGCTGTGGTTGCATCTAACTTCCTTAAATTGGAGTTTTACTTCTAGTGAATTTTGTAGAGCTGGTTTTGGGAATAGGTATTTTTAAATCTTGTTTTCTAATGGAATATCTAGTTTAATTTGTCCATGGTTACTGAGAATTTTGCTGGGTATAATAGTCTAGGCTTGCATTGGTGGTCACATAATTTCTATATAACCACTGTCTAGAACCTTCTGGCTTTCATGGTCTTCACTGAGAAGTTATGAGTTATTCTACCATTATAAGTTACTTGGTTGCTCTTAATATTCTTTGTTCTATAAGTTTAGTGGTTTGATCATAATGTAGGGAGTAATCTTCTGGGAGAAGGGTGTCTATTTGTTGTTCTATAAGCTTCTTGAATATTCATATTTTCTTCTTTAGGATGGAAAAGTTTTCTTCTATGATTTTGTTGAACATATTTTTTGTGTCTTTGAGCTGGTATTCTTCTATTCCAATCATTCTTAGGTTTAGTCTTTTCATGATGTCACAAACTTCCTGGACATTTATGTTATGACTTTTTTGGCTTTAGTGTTTTCTTTTACTGATGAATCTATTTCCTCTATTGTATCTATGATGCCAGAGATTCTCTCTACTATCCCTTACAGTCTATTGGTTAGACTGACATCTATAGTTCCTATTCAAGTTATTCAGATTTTTCACTTACATTATCTTGGTTTGTGTTTTGTTTTGTTTTGGTTTGTTTTGTTTGTTTCTATTTCAGTTTTCAAGTCTTGAATTGCTTCCTTCACCTGATTGCTTTCTCTTGGCTTTCTTAATTTCTTGACTTGTTGATTTTTCCAGTTTCTTGTTTGCATTTTTCTCAATTTCTTTAAAGGAATTTTGTTTCCTCTTTAAAGGCCTCTTATCTTCATAAAGTTATTTTTGAGGTACTTTTTTCTGCTTGTTTTGCATTGTGATATTCAGGTCTTGATATTGTAAAACCATTAGGTTATGCTGGTGCCATATTGCTCTTTATGCTGTTGTATGTATTCTTGCACTGATGTCTATTTATCTTTTCCTCCAGCTAGTACAAGTGGTGTCTTTGTCTCAGGTAGCTGTTCTTGGTCAAATCTGCTCTGAGTGTGTCTATGTCTCAGAGAGCCTTTCTCGGTTCAATCTGGGCTCTTAGTTCAATTGGAGCTGGTGGATTCTGTGTCTCAGAAAAACTCTGCAGTTACAGGCTGATGGGTTTGTTTAAGGAAGGTAGGATATGTGGATTGTAGGGTCTATTTGGGGATGGTAGTGGAGATGCATGACTGCAGGAGTCTTCCCTGCTGGCCTGCACCTGGGACAGCAATCTTCTATTGATTTTAGTGTTTGAATTCTGATTGTTTTTCTTAATATGATAGTGGTAATCAAATTAAGTCTTATTATCTGGTATTGCTCTAAAATTAGATTTCTTATATCTGAGAATAAGTAAAACAAAAAGTTGAGAGATTTCCCTCTCACTGTTGAGTCTTTTGGGTCTTTATGAGTACCACATGGAGACACAGACTGCAGAGCTGCAGTGGTCTTTTGTGATATTTGTAAGTCTGAGGCACTCCTACCTTTGAACATGCTATCCATGGCATAGAAAGTACAATAATATCACATTGGGCATCACAAATAATTTGATTGTTTATAATGATAGGGATGAATTCTGAGAAACTTGCTATGAAATTATTTCATCTTCCTTGCACACACACCAAACACTACACTTACAGAAGCCTCAAATGTTAACATAGACAACTGTATCCCTATGCTATACAAGCATACAACATGCTGTTATGAGAATGGTATAGTGCATTGTAATAAAGTAATATTTCTACATTTCCTCATAAAAGCACAAAGAAAGCACTACAAAAATTCTCAAAAGTAGAAATCTTTCAGCTCCATCATAGTCCTACAAGAATCCCATTGTGTACACATATGGGTTCTATCATTGACCAAAGCACTTCTAATGTAATATATTATTATACATAATTCCTTGGTTGCAGTTGATTGACACAATGATACATTCTATATATATTGAAAGACAAAATGTTCAATTTTTTGTTTTCTAATTTCTCTTTCTAGTTACTGATATTTATACATACATGGTCTCATCTCACCCTGTGGTGCTTTCTCTTTATGTTTGTAATTTCTAGAAGTTGAACTAACCCTGTGGATGAGTTTTACAATGCTATCCAGAAAAAAATACTGAGGATGGAAATCCTTAAGAATTTATAACAATGTATTTGAAAAGAACAAAAATAACCCACCACTGTATGTTTCTAAATGTTCATGACATCTTTCAAATATTTTCAAAATTATCAATTGCCATGCATTTTATATTGAGTACAATAAGTCCACACAGTATTTTATTTATGAATGAAGAATTCTGGATATAAAGGCTCAGAGTATTTGGATGGAGATGTGATGTTGAGAAACAAATGTCTGTGGAGTATATTGATCATCAATGCTGGTAATGTCTATGATGAAGATACGAAGTATGATCTTAAACCAGGTAAGAGTTACTCTTATGAAATATTCATATCATCAGAAATGGGTGGTTATTCAGATATAATAAATAAAATTATAAAGTAAGTTGATATAAATGTTCCTGTGTAGTTTGGAAGCAAAGCTAGAAGTTAATCTGTGCTTATGTGATGGGACAAAGAAAACAAGCCTCATGAAAGAAGAATTTGACTCATAGAAAAGAGGAATGTTCTAGTAGCAAATTTAATAAATGTGGCAATTATCTGAAAATGTCTTCAACTGTGAATCAAGAAGTCTTGTAAATACATTAAAACAAAAGAAATATTTTCAAACCACAGCATAAAGCATTAGAGTTAGCTAAAGGAACAAACTTTGTTAATAGTTAATAGCCACTATTTAGAACTATGTGGTACCAAATCATCTTTTCAATTTACAGTGACTGGAAGGTTCATCCTGTGTCCATGCAGAGAACAATTCCAAAGATATCCTTTGTGTGGGATTTTTCTCAGCTGTCAAGAAGTCTACATGGTGGGTTTAATATCCACTAAATCGACATCTTCCTTACCAGGGCTTATCATTTATAGACATCTTAATTAACTCTTTGATAATTCAGGCTTATGTGCCCTAAGAAGGAAAAGATACAGATACTTAGGAAGAACACATCTCACTATTGCAGAATAGAGGACTGGAGATTTGGCTGAAATCACTCATTTCTTTTGATGAGTTTATCAAAGAAAAAATTCAGTTTCTGTAGGAATTAGGACGTATTTTCAGGCAATGTTGAATGCTTTCATGTCATCACGGTGAAATCTGTATGTTCATATTGTTGTGATGAGCAGAGTGGCTGCCTCTTCTATGATTTGGAACTGCTGTGGTCACAACCCACAATATAGTCTCCCAAAATTTGTACCTGTATAACATGAATGTTGCTGTATCTAGAAAACTAGTCAGAAAACAGAAAACAAAAGAAAGTTTCTCATCATCTAGAGGACATTGTTAGATTTTATGTTACTTTGGAAGAGAAGAAAGGCCTTGAAAATTGCCTCCAACCTTATCTAATAGCATGGATATCTTACCCTAATAAAGCAGTTGTAAACTTTGAAGACAGAGAAGCTCAACCATGAGATAATAAGATGTAGGGAATAGATAAGCTAAGAAGAGGCTGTGCCTCCTGTTTTAAAGAAGCCAGAATAGAGGCTGAGTAAATTTCTGTCAGCTTTTCAGTGACATCTCAAGTCTACAAGGACTAGAAACAAAGACTTTAAAAAATGTGCTATGTTGTAGAAATTGAACAAAGAACACAACTTATCCATCTTTTATATATGAATGAAACAGCTCAAGACTATTTTACTTTCTTTCAACCTTTTCTCTTATTTAGTGGAATCATTGTATTAGCCAGAGACCTCTCAGGACTGATATATTAAAGAGGGATTACTTAGAATGTCTTACAGGCTGTGGTCCAAATAGCCCAACAATTGCTGTCTAATAACTGAAAGACCAAGGAGCTGATAAGAGTAGATGTCTCAGCTAGCTGTCCCAATCTGGTGCAGAATAAATCCTAGAGAGCTGCCAGGTTTCAGTTCACATTGATGTCCTAAAGAAGTTTGTTCTAACACCAGCAAAGGAAAGACTCAGAAACAGGATAGATGAACTTACAAATAAGAATGAGGGTAAACAGGCAGACAGTAAAAGCTTCTTTTGCTGGGATGCCACCAGAAGGTGTGGCTCAGATTTAAGATGGATCTTCTAAAACCAGATAACCCTGGTTTAAAGTGAGTCTTCCCTTCAAATAATATAACCAAGAAAAATCCTTCATAATTGTGCCCAGCTGGTAGGATTTAGCTACTTTCAAATGTAGTCAAATTGACAACCAAGATTAATCATCATAAGTTCGTATGCTTATCAGTGTGACAATCATATTTCTCTATGTCATATTTAATTTTCAAATAAAAACAATAACCAATTCATAATTATGCCTAACATTATATAACCATAAATAACCAAAGATGCAACCATCTCACATACTACTAGAAACACATTATATATTTGAGAATAGGTAGCAATGTCCCTTCGGGAACACTCTTTTAGCTTATCATAACTTAAACAATGTAAGCACTGATTTTTATGACAAATACATAGAGGAAAGAAAACACAACTATTGAATATATGGACAGAGAGAGAGAGAGAGAGAGAGAGAGAGCACTTTGAACACACTTATCAAAATAGGACTGAAACAGTCATGCCAACTATAATCTTCAAAAAAATTATGATCTTCACTTCTGCAACTGGTCACATAGCCTTATTTGGTATTTATAACTATCTTCATTCTATTACTTTTTCTGTATTTTCTCCACTTCAGCAGCACCTTGGTAAATTTTGATTCTTTTCCTGGAGGAGTAATAAAAATTAAATAACTACATGATAGTATGCAATATAAAAGTTAATTTAATTTCCCTTAATCCTTTGACTTTTAACTTTGCCGTTGGTAAAATATGTTTGTTTTTTAAGTAGGTTTATAAAAACTTGTACAAACAGAAATAGGTAGCACTACTTCTTGTACAAATAATGATGTTTAATAATTAAAAATATAAATATATAGATGGCTTATTATATATTCAGATCAAAATTAGTCATAAGAATTTTATTGAGGAATGAAGTTGCAGCTTAGTTGTAGAGTGATGCATTGGGTTTGGTCCCTAGCATTGCAAAGAAAAGCAAGAAAGAAAAGATTATGTATTCACTGGACATTCTCAGTTAAACCTCACAAAACTCATTGTATACATGAAAACACTGGAGCTGAGAAAGGTAGAGTAACAGGATGAAGATAACTCAAGACCAGTATTGCCATGGTCTCTACCTATCTCTGAAAGTTCAAAGATTCTTCACTGGCCACTGAAGAATTAATTATTTGTAAAAATTTTAATTGTCATTTATTAAGCACATCAAAAGGCAGGTACAAGTATTAAAACTGATAAATATTGCATACAACTGCCTTTTATAGAGACTAAAAGCTAGTTAGAAAATTCATAAATATATGTGCAAAGATTCAGCTACATTAAGTAAATATGTACATATGAATATATAAATTATTAGTCTGAACAGAAGAAATAAAGGAATACATGAATATACTGAAAAATTTATGAACTTACTTATTATATTCTAAGTATATAAAATGTATTGAACAAGATTTATGCCTATAATACTAGCATGATGACTAAATTATATTAAACAGTATTACATCAATTATTACACGTAACCAGTCCAAAAGTGTCATGTGGTACTATTACACCTCCCAATTCACAGATGACATAAGTGATAATTAATCAAATTAAATGACTCATCCAAGGTCACGCAGCTAGAAAAGGGAGAAACGAGAAACCAAATCAAGGCTGGACAGTTACTAAGGGTTCTGGGCAAACCTTTCTCTTTATGAAGTGATATGTAATACTAATGTGAGTTAATGACATATGTCAACCAATTGCTTCAAACAATTTAAAGCAGGAGTAATTCAGAGACATGACAGTTTTGAGTTCTTCAGTTCTGGTAGTGACTGAATAAAATGTGTTGAGTTGATGATCAAATGAAGGAAAAGATTTAAGGCAACCATGAAATTCTATGTTTGTGCAATCACAGACAAGATGAGAGGTACATCTTTAATCTATGGGTCATGTTAAATCAAAGCATAGAGAATGAAAGGAATGAGTTCTGTGAGCCTATAAATTATAAATTGAGAGGAAAAGATTTTGATAGTAATCATTTAATGTTCTGCTACCATTTATTTGATAATTGATAATTTGTGATTAATGTACTATTGTTGTATTATGTTTCTGGCCTTGACTTTCCAGCCTGGCCACAAGGTTCTGACCCACATTCAGCCCTTTTAGCCTCAAATAATTACACACAGGCTTCTATTATTTTTATGCTGATCAATCTATAACTTGTTAACTCATTCATCTGAACTCAACCCATCTTGTTCAGCCATGAAGCTTGGAACCTTTACCTAACAGCATTTCCTCTGTATCTCCTGGCAGTTCCAGGGGACTCAGTGGCATCTGTCTGCTGCTTTTCTTGTAAACAGAGTTTTCTTAGCGTAAGAGTGCTCCACTCACACTTTCTGTCTGCCTTCAGCCAGTCAGCATTTTTACTAAACCCATAGGCAAGACAATTATTTGCAATGTAACACATAACCCCACTACATACTATTTTCTGTGTGTGTGTATAATATTATGCAACCATGGCCTAATATCTCATTAATTATATATTAGTGATACATGAAATATTCATAAAAACCAAGTAACTTATCCACAATTAAGTAGTCAATAAGTTGCTTAGGTATAGTTTTTACCCCATCCTACATTCTTTCTGTCAAATGAATGTACCAGATTTGTAAAGTAAAGGTGAGTTCTCAGCTGCACATAGGTTACAAGCCATTGTTCATAATGAAAACTTTGTTAACACAGAACATCTAATGAGAGACTGAGGCTAGAAAGCTGTTACTAAGGTAACTATCATATTTAAGTCACTCAGTGTTACCATGTAACAAAATGCAAGAGACGCTAATCTTTAACCTAGAAAAATAGTACTTAAATCACTAGAAAATTCATCACAATTATATTTCTTATATAATTCAGGTCCAAAAATAAGAAGAAATAAATGAATGTTAAGCATCATGGAGTACTTGATAAAATATCCCTGAAGAAACTATCAGCATATACAATCCTTAATTATTAAAATAATTAGAACGGGAAAAATATTTAGATAAAAATAGTAATTCCTTATATTTAACTTCATCAGTTTATTGAATTATAAAAATTACAAATATTTCCTCAGCATCTACTAAATAAAATTTGTTGTCAGTTATCCTGGATGAAAGATTCAAATATAAATATAACACAGCTTCTGTCCCCCAAAATAAATGCAGTCCTGTCGGGAAGAAAAGTAACTATAAATGAAAGCAAGAGAATACAAAGTTCAACATATGTAAACACCAGTACAGAGAATGAATTATACACACAAATATTCTCCACTAGGCAACATAATTTCTAATAGCAGAAATTACAGAACGTCTCAAGGATCTATTTTGTATTATTTTTGAGGTTATAACTTAATGCTTCTACTTTTATTTCCTCTCATAATTCACTTCCCACTTTCCTTCAACTTCACGGCCTCTTTTTCATCAATTGTTATTGTATGTACATACACACACACACACACACACACACACACATATTTCTACATATAACCTTTCAGTACATATAATGTCACATATATGTGTTTTTTTTAAGATTGACTATTTGGCACTGGACAACCAATTGTCATGATCTTTCCCTGAGAAGGCCACCTCACCCTACCAGTTTCTCAGTTGTCTATAGTACTCTGCATAGGGTTGAGCCCTCGGGAATTTTATAAGTCCATGTTGGCCTGTTTTTGGTGTCATCCTTGTTTAGCTCATGCTTGTGCGGTCATGTTGATGGGACTTTATGGGTATGGCTTATAAAATTTTAAAGCCAGATTTCAGCACCAAACTTTGTATTAACTATCCATACTTTCTGTTAATGACTCCAAGCTTTGCATAGAATTGATTCTTTGCCACCCAATTCAAATAAAGCTTAACTGAATGCCTGTACCCCAATATCTCTAAAAACCTTTTCATTAAGGAATACTGGAATTCTGTATCTTCTAAAGGGTCTGCCAAGTGAGCCTCTGTTCTAAGTCATTCATGAAACTCTTTATCTACTAGCTGGGTCAGTTCCTTATTGGCCAAAGCACATGTCCTCCCTCAGATGCTTGTCAAGTATGCCTTTTCACACAGTGGTCCTAACCAAAAAAAAAAAAAAAGAAGAAGAAAAAAAAGACTTACTTCCCTCTTAAAGTGAAATAATTAGAGGATAAAAGGAGGAAAAATAGAGGGGAAAAGAAGATGATAGATAGATAGATAGATAGATAGATAGATAGATAGATAGGGTAAGATAAGATAGATAAATATCTAGGGCAACATGAATTTGAAGGAGATAATCACATTTTATTCAGAGTCAGGGAACAGAGAATGATGAATGCTGATGCTCTGCTTATTTTTTCTTTTTATTTAGTCCAGCACCCTTCCAGGGAATAGTGCCATTCAGAATGAGCAGGTCTTTCTGACTCCATTAGACTAATCAATATAATCTATTACATTACATGTATGCTCAAAAGCCCACCTCTGGGAATATTTTATGTTTTACCAAATTGGCAATTGATATCAACAATCCCACTAAATCACAGTCTACCCAGTCTAACCCAAGAGGTGACATCCCATCTATACTACTGTACTTTGAACATTAGAAATGGTTACTAGATTCAGCCCTTATTCAGATAGAAGATCCCATACAGGATAAATATCAAAATGTAAGATCAATGACCTATTTCAGAGTCCAAATCCCAGAGTAGAATTTTTCTGATAGAAATGCAAAGGTTTGGGACACAGGCTTCCAGGACGATAAGCCCAGATGTAGAGGCAAGGAAATATGTTTGTGGGAGAAATCTGAGCTTGGGTAGAATATGAATGCACCATAAATGTAAGAAAATACCTTTGAAAGAGATCAGGTTTAAACAGTACCAGCTTATATGTTAGAATTTTATTATTTTAATTTGAAGAATTTTGTTCTCTTATTTTGAGTATATAATTGTTTTTGTCTGTGTGCCTGGTGTCTACAGAAGCCAAAAGAAGTCAGGTCCCCTTGGACTGAAGTTATAGACAGTTTTGTAGGGTCTGGGAGCAGAACTTTTGTTATATGGCAGATGAACCAGTGCTTTTAACTGTTCAGCCCTATCTGAACAGCCCTGGTTGATTTTTATTTTTAAATTTGTCAGTAACAGACTTGTCTTAGTTGGGGTTTCTGTTACAGTGAAGAGACACCACTCTTTTAAAGGAAAACATTTAACTGGGGCTGGCTTACAGTTCAGAGATTTTCTCCAGTATCATCATGTAGAGAAGCAGGGCAATGTGCAGGCAGACATGGTGCTAGAGAAGGAGCTGAGAGTTCTACATCTTAATCTGGAGGCAGCAGAAGAAGAAAGTGTTCAGCCCTGGGCTTAGCTTGAGCATATAAAACTTCCAAACCTGCCCCCACAGTGACACATGCTCTCTAACAAGGCCACATCCCCTAATAGTGTTACTTCCTATTGGCCAAGCATTCAAACACATGAGTCTATGGGGGGCGTACCTATTCAAACCACTACAAGGTCCAAGAATGTACCTCCTGGGAATGAATCTGAAAGACTCAGACTCCATCAAGGTGAAGATACCTCTAAGGGATCTATCTTCCAGTCGTATAAAAGTTCCCCTAAAGACCCAGACTGCACTGAATGGGAGGGGGGTGTTGGCAATCTGCTGAATGAAATAGCATATTTATACCCTAGTGCTCATTTCTATAAATGAAATTTCTTCAACTTCTGATTCAGAATATACCTAGTAGTATATGGATTTGCAAAGGATTTCTAGTTTCTATTATTCTTTCCCCTAACTCATTCATGCCCTGCTTCAGGCAACTGTTGCCTATTGAATGCTGTTCTAGCAAAAACATTTGATCTGGACCTTCCCCATATGCCCAGCTGTCTCAAAGAAGGAACCAATATGACCTGACTTTGATCATACTTTTTTTTGCTAAAATGAAAACATCCTCCAATATGTGATTCTTATAAAAGGTGAGTGTTAAAATTCTAAGATAAACCACATTTAAGCCCAGGGATTTTGTTAAAGTTAATAAAAACATACTGGGGTGAGGCAGGTGGTTGCAAGGTTTGGTGGATATTTTAATTCTTCTGCAAATATCAGGAAACCTGTCCAGCCTCAATATAGACAAAAGCTAGAATGACTGTTCAATTAGGGGCAGTTTCTCAGTATTTTGTTCAATTATCTAATAAGGAAAATGAGAACCTCAGTACATAAATTTGCTCCATTATGGAAGCAACTTTTTTAGTGAGGAAGCCAGTCGGATGTATTATTCAAATCATCAATGTGATGCTTGTAAGATGAAACAAAGGCAGGTCCCAAATGATAACTATTATAATACAATCACACACACACACACACACACACACACACACACACACACACATCCATGAGACATTCAGTTCCGTATGAACAACACCAAATGAGTTACAATCCTGATAAAAGAAAAATATATCCAGTCTCCAACAAAACAAATGATGCATCCTGTTAAGACTCTGACATCACTGCTGCTTTTAGGGACCCAGTGACTAGACCTATATGTTACAATTATCTGCCCTCGTTTTCTTTTGAGGACCTTTGTTGTTGAACTTTTCACAGAAGATTCTGTGTAAAAATCAGAAATAAATATAAGTCTAACACATATTCCTTTAAATTAGCACTATTGACCTTTGACTGAAAGGACATTGTACTTTGAAGTGTCCATCTTGTGTACATGTGTGTGAATATGTACTTAATTTAATTTTACTTTTGAGATAAAAATGTAATGACAGCATTTCTCCATTTATTTTTCTCCCTCCAAACCCTCTCTTGTGTCCCTCCTTGTTCACCCTATCCTGTGTCCCCTGAAGAGCTCCAAGGTCAGAGCAAAAGGGTAGAGGATCAGAAACACCTTACAATACAATGCCTGAGGATTCTGAAATGGTAAAATCAGGCATGCTTCACCAGAAATCTTACTGTGAGTACTATTCACAGGTCTCAGTAGCAGTCTCCTTCCATTTCAGCCATTTTTTCCCTTTTGAGTATGAAGAGCAAGCTAAACATACAGAACCTCTCTATCTTTGCACATACCTACCTGTGTGACACCTCTGATACCCACTATGTTCTACTTCTCTTTGGCTCACAGATGATAGCCCCTATTTCCAGATATCATGTTTAACATTGTGGATGTTAGAGGTGATCACCTTTAGTAGGACTTGATAAAAGGCATTTTTTTTGGTGAGGAGTAAGAGACCATTGCCCCAACGGACAGGGGTCTTTATTTTTTTTATTATGAATAAAGTCATTTTTTTTATCCATGTATATCCTTGTTCAAGCTCCCTTCCCCCTCCCGCCCCTCCCAGTCACTCTCTCTTCTTCACATTTCATTATCTCCCCCACAGCAAGGGCAGAAGGCCTCAAGGTCCCAGCATCCACTTCTGGCAGATCTGCTTTCCTCACTCCAACATCAAGACTGGCTCAGGTGTTCCTCTGGAGGGAGTGGGATCCAAGTTGTTTCAGATCCCAACCTGTTCAGTGGTTGTGGTTTGGAGCTTGGACATGCTTTGCTTTTTGCTTTTTTGTTTAGAGTCCATTAATAAGTAAGTACATCCCCTGCTTATCTTTCTGGTTCTGTGATACCTCGCTCAGGAGGATAGTCTCCAAATCCATCCATTTGCCTGCAAATTTTAGGATATCATTTTTTCTTACTGCTGAGTAGTATTCCATTGTGTAGATGTACCACAGTTTGTTAATCCATTCTTCAGTTGAGGGACATCTAGGTTGTTTCCAGGTTCTTGCTATTACCAATAATGCTGCTATGAACATAGTTGAGCTAATGCTTTTGGAGTGCAAATGTGCATCTTTAGGGTATATGCCCAGTAGTGGTATTGCTGGATCCTTGGGGATATGAATTCCCAGTTTTCTGAGAAACTGTCATAAATTCTTAATTGCAGATAGCATACAATTTCTGCCAGTGTCTTTGGGATCCCCTGTACACCTGATCTCAGTTATATGTATGCCAGTGTTTTTAGATATCCCTCTTCTTTAGGATATAAGTCTCTTTCTAGGTATATCTTAAGAAACACTACTCTGGGAAACTTAATAAATATTACAAAAGTGAGATGAGGTCTCTTAGTAACATCAGAAGGTACACCCACACATTCTCATAAACATGACTACTCAGATATAAGCTGAACAAAGACAATATCAGTGAAAATGTCAAACTGGATGAGGAGACATACACAAGGCCCCAACCCCGCTCAAAAAACTACAGGCAATTGAACAAAACTGGGAGCAGAAGAGATGGTTTTCCCTGGGGAAGAGCATACCAATTGGTTTTCCAATAGCAAACAACCCTGAAAACATACATACATGCAACATTAAATAGGCTGAACAGGTTGTATTTAGGAATATACATTATATAAAAATGCATACATGCATACATACAATAAAAATTGATAAAAAAGAGGTCATGGATTTGAAGGAGAGTGGAGAGGGATATATAAGGTGGCTTAGAGAGAAGAAAGAGAAGAGAGAAATGTTGTAGTTAAATTATAATTTCAAAAACAGACAAAAAAGTTACAATGTCAGAGACTAAAATAGCTATTCTTAACTGGCTTCTCTGCAAAGAGCATATAGGGTGTTGGTATGACTATTATTTCACTTAAATAATGCTAATTCACCTTCAGTGGCTCAAGTCACATTATCTAAGCCATTGTACCCACAAAACATCTAACAATGTATTTTGTTTTCTTTTTCAACTTTTAGCTCATTCATACCACATTAATAAACAAGGAGAACCAAGAATGATGTTCCACCCAGATATGGCACAATATTCTCAGATTTCAAAATTAAGGCTATAATCAACATAATAGATATGCTTGACTCAACATTAAATAAATCGGACTGAATCTTAGCTACTTCCAAATATGCATCCATACCCCCATGGATATAGCAATCTTTATAAAGAGGATACTAGACACATGGTTTGTCATCTGGTCTGTGATTCAGTCATCAGAAGAGAGTAAAATACTTGCTTAGTTCATCACCATACAGATTCTTTCAGCAGTCTCTGTCATACTATTCATAAGCCACACCCCTTTAGAATTGCAAGCTGCATCTGCCAGGAGTGGAGACTGAACTAAGCAATATTGGGGCAGTGGGACCATGGGACTACCTGCAGCCTGCCCAGAGAAGGGATGGGGATTTGTGGAGAAGAAAGAATGACCTGATGTGGTGGGAGGGGGAAGGGACCTTGAATAAGGATATACAAGGTTAGAAAGTGTGACTTCTTTGTTCATAATAATAATAATAATAATAATAATAATAATAATAATAAAGGGAAAAAAAGAATTGCATATGATCCTCCATTCAAACGTTGTCAGGTAACACTATCACTAACAAAGTTTATGATAGTTGTTCATATGAAGGGTTTTTCTCAAGGCTAATAATTCTGGAAATATTTTTTTGTTCAGAAGTGATTGATCTATAGTTTTGTTATAGCTCTGTGACCCCAGGTTTGATCTCCTTAACACTCCCCCCACCCTGCACTGATCTCAATATTTCCATTACATGAAAAAAACAAACATAAATATTGATTCTTGCCAGAAAGCACTTAAAAAGCTAAAATTTTTTAAAAATTGCAACTGAATTCTTAATATTTTAAATTTTGATAAAGGTAGCAACGTAACATTTGATCCTTATGCCAACCTAAGATTGTGATTTAACTCATCTTCATACTTCTAATGTGGACAATTACTTTTTAATTTTGCTTGTGAGCCTAGCCTTTAATGGCTGAGCTATCTCTCCAGCCCAGACAATTACTTTTTAAAAGTTTTAGGGACTGGACATTTAATGAAACTTCTTTGAAAAATTACCCAATTAGAAAAGTACTGGCTATATACAGAAGGATTGATTTCAGTTAAATGACAATTGGTAGTAGGCGTATCTTCTCATAAGAAAGAAATGAATTTCAATTCTTTTTAGTCATCTTTTGATGTTTTAAGTTAGTTTTCCCTGAAATAGTGTATTCCTTGGTTTGTTGCCATATACAGTGGTCATCACTTATCATGAAGAGAAACATAGAGAGCCATTGTATTCTTCTTCACAATTTACAGGGGTGGCTACCTCCTTTTCCTTTTCTGTTGAAACAACATATTGCTTCTTTCTGGTGACATAAGTGCACAGATTATTACATGGCCAGATCTTCAGACATATATCTATAATCATCACAAGATGATGTTATTGCACTCCATTTTACCAGTGAGGAAGTTGAGGCCTGTAGGTAACATGAGTAGGTTTTTAAATCTACTCTGTGTAATCAGAAAGCTCACTCTCCTCCTGTTTCCCTCAGCATACAGGAATACAATTTTACAAAATTTAACTGGAGTTGCAACCATGATAGAACACATCAGTAAACCCTAAGCCTAAGATAGAGTAAAAGGATCACTGTAAGTTCAAGGACAGTCTGGTCTACACAGGGAGATCCAAGCTAGCAAGGCCTTCACAATGAGTCCTTGTCAAAAACGAAGAGAAAGTAAAATATAAATAAATAAATAAATAAATAAATAAATAAATAAATAAATAAATAGGCTGAAACTGAGAAAATAAAATAAGATGATGCTGGAGATAACATCTCATCTTTGTTTCCTTATCTACAGAAAACCAGAGCTTGCCATGGTTTAATATCTTTTGCAGGATTAATCCATCTGCAGTCTGTGAAGCAAAGTGTTAAGAACATGAACTCAAACATAAATATATTCATTTGCATACTTGAATCCAGAAAAAGCTCCAGAGATATTAAAAACTCAATAATATCTGACATATTTGCATCAGTACCAAAAATCTACATTCCGTGCTGACATTTGCAGTGTTTAGTATTATGCTAGGTGTTAAAGCAGCAAACAGCTGATGCAGACATCACAATATGAGGCTGGCAACTTAGCTTGGACTTCAGAGTTAAAGCATACACTGGCATGAATGACTCCATGTTTACTTAGCACTTTGTACTTTTTATTGAATCATGGGTCCCATTGTCTCAGTGACAAAAATAGTGAAAATCATAGATGAGGTGTGTTTAAAGTTTTTTGAACTGATATATTTTTAAATGCCACCACCTCATTCTTATAATAGGCATAAGAGAGAAAGAGATTGAGAATGAGAGAAGGAAAGAAGGAGGAAAAGAGGGAAGGTTTTAATCTTTAAGGAGTCTTTAAGTGGGAGGTACACTCTGGTGTTTTGGAGAAGGGAGGCAGGTAGGGATTGCTGAATGCAGAGTCAGAGCTTGTTGAACACAGTGGGTGGTGAGGAAGCCTGCTAAAGTGGAGGAGGCATTTATTATAAGCAAAGGATATGTCAAAATTACCCTTTTTAAATAGATGAATTAATGTTTAAACTCATAAAGGATCCAATTTGCTGCAGATTATTGAACACCTTCTGGAAAACCAATGGTGATTACCCGTTTAGGGGCTGTCGCTCTGGAGCCTAGTACGTATATGCCATATGTGTTTATCTTTTCCACTAGCCTACTAACACACGATAATACTGCTGCAGCTTTCAAGATGAACATTTGACAAGCCAGCTCACCGCCGACTGACACCTCCATTTCAGCTGGCCTGACATATATAAAAAGAAACCAAGTGTTTATCCCTGTGCGTTCCGGATTTGACATATGTGCTATATAAGAGTTACAGAAGCAAACTTCAGAAAAGAAATTAAGACAAGTACTTGCCAGTTTATTAATCAAAGTTTACCTGCTTTCACGTGGCAAAGAGACAAATTAAACTGGCTACCACGGTGCTCTGCAAACATCTGCTGACCAAGTCAAGAGTAATGATAAACAAGCGAGTTCCTTTTGAGGTTGACTTTCATCCAGCTGCATTTAATTATAACAGTACTATCAAAGCAAGGACCCCCATTAACTGCTAATTCAGAGCAACTTCAGAAGAAACTCCCCTGAACCTCCAACTCCACCAATAGCTTACTGAGCTCTGCCAGCGTTTAAGAAGAGCCATGCAGAAGTGTGGTTATCAGTCCCGGATGTTAGTGACTGCCAAGGTGGTATTTGGTGAAGTTTCTCCAATGCTACCTTTAATTAAAATTTCAAAATGACAAAATTTATGACATTAGTATCTTTCTTCCAAGTTTAGATTTCATATAATGCATTGCCTCCAAAAGGCAAGTAAGCATTTCACTTTAATATGGATTGCAGGCAAAGTACAATGCTAGTTGTTTCATTTTTCAGTTTATAGTCACCACAGGCTGAAAAAAAAAAAAAGAGCAGCAGTTTTTCACCTGCAGGGTGAACAGGTTTGCAAATAGACACACACAGTGTCTCAGAGAGTATGAACCTAATTTAGAAGTGAATGTCATCAAGCTTTATATATTGATCAGCATCAGCTCTTAACACACACCACAGTAAATTGTCTCCACCAAGAAGATCGTGCAGCACCTCTTTCCTGCTTTCTCCATTATGGATATGAAGAGTTTTCCTCTGAGAGTTTGCTTTTGCCTGGCTAGGTAGAAAACACAAAATGGAAAATTGTGTACACAAACCTTGTGTATCCAACTTAAAAGTGCACTAGTCTTTTATTTGCCTTAAGAAGGGCTGGTACAGTACAGAGTGAAGGTGACAATGTGCAACCTAGGGAAACAGCATTTCCATGGGAAACTTTTCTCCATAATTAAGCAATGAAAGGTAAGCAGAGAAATTTCCTGAGCAACATGATCACTGCCTAGTAATCCAGAGAACAGCAGGAACTTGCCACAGTTGAGTCTAGCCAACCTCCAAGGACTCACATCTCAGGACTTCCATACACCTTATTAGATCTTGGAAAGTGGAGAAAAAACAGGGCAGTTTTGTGTCCTGAAAATCTTGATAACTTTACAGAGTTCCTATTGTTTGTCTCTCGGTGTTCTTCAAAGAGCCAAGTTTCTCTAAATCAAAATAACGATATAACTGCTAACTTACCCTGCAATCCCTACCCCCACAGGAGCCAGTGGCACTTTAAAGGAAAATCTGATTTAACAAAAGGTAAAATGGAAGTGGGCACAGATACCGCTGCTTTCAAGAGTGGTTTGCAAAAGCTTGTTTTCAATGAGCCATTGGGGTGAGCATATGACATTAATTTCACCCTTGGCAGAAAGATCAAATGATGTTGCCAATGTCACTGTTCTGTTTATAAAAATATTTGTGATGACTGAGCATTGCCCTCCTCCAATTGGCTGGAGAACAAGCGCCGTTCTTCTGTGCTGACTTTCATAAAGCTGGGGTATGTCCTACTTCAAAAAGAACGTGCGGGAAAAAGCATGCTCTTTGGTGGTAGTCAAATAAAACAGGATTTTTCAAATAATATTTTGGGGGAATACATTAGTGTCCCTCATCTCTCTTTTCTACAGATACTCAACTTCTCAATCCTGAGAGTCTGAACAAGAGAAAGCAATATATATATATATAAATATATATATATATAGTCAAATCCTACTCTTCTGTTTTTCTTTCTTAGGTGGCCAAAGAAGAAGTTTTACAAGAGAGTAAACATTTTATAGCATAGAAGACTCGTACACAAACTGTTTTGTCTATAAAGATCCTTCTATGTAAGCTAGGATAGCACTATAATCTTATCAAATTATGAGCCTCTGGGGCTTGGAAGTGCACTCATATTCTACCTATCTGCCCAAGGTGTTTTCTGTTTTCTTATGCCTCATATTCATCCCTAACTATGAAAGTATATTCATGAGACAGATTCTAATTTTAAAGTTTCAAGCACCTGAACTGACACTACTGTATAAGTAAATGGTTAATGAAAATCCAAGTGCATGATAATGACTTGACAAGGCCAAATCAGTATCAGTGCGCTCAAATGTGAGCTGGCAAGTGGGTCTCAATCTGTTCCTGTCCTACCTCAGGCCTGGTTCTGTCTTTAAGAAGTTCCTTTATTTTCTTACTTGTATTCTTCCTATTTAAACTAAGAATATTCACTGGATATTTTGTTTTTTATAAGTAATGAATGCTTCCTTGCAAGGAGAATCTGGTGGCTGACCTCAGGAGAGTGTCTGCAGCTTGTGTGCAGACACAAGTTCAGATGCAAATATAACAAAAAAGCCTGACAAATGCCATGCTTTGAAATGCCAAGCGGGAAGAAATGGGTAGATCTTTGGAGTTCACTGGCTAACCAGCTTAGTCAAATTGATGAGCTCCAGGATCAGTGAGAAACTCAAAAATAAAAAGGTGAAGAGCAATTCAGAAAGACACCGAATCCTTTTTATAATGGAGTACTTACTGGACAAGGACTTGAGGGAAGGGTTTGCTCCTAGAAAGAATGGAGATCTGATTATGTACTTCAGTACCCAAGTTCTACAAAATAGGAGAAGAAGAAATCAGAAGAGAAGGGTTAAAGGGAAGAGAAAGCCAGGAGGAAGAGGAGGAGGAAGAGCAACCTGGAAAAGTGACTTGTCTGAAGTCAACACTTCACAGCAAGAACAGACTAAGTCATGAAGAGAAGAATGAGTACCCCCAACTTCTGATCTCTTCCTGCTTGTTAGACCCTGACATCAACCCACTTTTTTTGTATGTTGTTTTCTTTATTCACAAAATTTTATGCATGTTGCTAGTCGCTTCATTTCTGGAACTTGCAAAAAACAGTGAGGCCATAAGTTGGTCACAAAGAATTGAGAATTATTTGTTTCACCTATTTTCCATACCACTTATTACATCAATACATAAATGAGATTGCTTAATAAGTAACTTACTGATATAGATAGATTTCCTTTGCAACTTCTTGTGAAACTTAAAAGAAATAATGTCCGCCACCGGGACCGGTGCTCTCTGCGGCGTCCCAGCGCACTCTGGAGCAGGAGCAGCTGAACTCTGCACCTGGCCACACACACAGCTCTCGCTGCTGAGGGAATCTGCAAGGATCCCTACTGCGACCCCGAACTGAGTGAACTGAGCAAACCAACTGCAGGGGTCTCTGAGGGGCGGATTCGAACCCTGACCAGAGGTGAGGAGGGTTCGGCAGGCCTCAGCGCCTGTATCCTGGCCTGGGAGGGAGAGTTGAGCTCACATTGCTTCCGGTTCCGCCACCGGGACCGGT